>SDVV010027554.1:0-12087 GCA_016164225.1 Gammarus roeselii | reverse complement strand
TTAGTTAGTCAAACGTATTTCTTTCCGATCAGGCCCATGTGCATTTGTAAAGGGTACAGTTGGAGTCAAAACATGAAACTCTAGCATTGCATCATAAAAAAATTGCTCCCAAATTAACTTGTTTGATTTTCAAACTGTCTTCCTTATGTAAACAGGAACTTTGAAATAAAGGAGATATCCCACTGTGGAATGATTTTGACTGGCTTATTACAGGTAGACCGGTAATAAACTATTCAAAAACATTCAACAGGGGGCCATTTTCTTTATAAAACGCACGTATACAGAGTGCAAATAATGAATAAGAAATTTGAAAAGTTATTTCAACAAAAATTAACTCGTTCTACTGAAACAAGTTTTTACCTGCAGATTTTGAACAGTATTTTAAGTTGCTTTTCCTAATTTTAGAGGCGTGACAAAGTTCACTGATATCTTAGTCAAATCAGAGAGAAAAGCTCTATATCTAGAAAGCGAACATAAATTTTCCCCAATTTTACTGATAGAAACTCATGCAACACAAACCACGTGACCCTTTATCATGTGCACTATCTCTGTTACACAAGGTGAGTTATCATGTGGTCCAATTTTAGTTTTGTTCACTATCAGATATATAACATCTTATAATGCGCTCAAATTTGCTGTCTCCAGGTTGTTTTCATCTCGTACCTTGTTGTGACCGCTGTGGCTAAGCCGGATAAACGCCCAGGCTTCCAGCCTCCCCAACAGCAGTCATATCAACCACCTGCACAACCATCCTACCAACCACCTGCACAACCATCCTACCAGCCTCCTGTACAGCCATCATACCAGCCTCCAGCACAACCATCCTACCAGCCGCCTGCACAACCCTCCTACCAGCCTCCATCACAGCCATCCTACCAGCCTCCATCACAGCCATCTAACGCGGAGCCAAGGCCGTCGTACACCAACAGAGAGCCATCCTACCAGGAACCCGAGAACCAGGTTAGTACATTCCCATGGGCTTCATAACTCAAAAATCAGTTAACTGACAAAACTATCATCACGAAAAACAGGCTTTCCGTGTTGCTGCTGCCAGAGTATTGAACCATTTCGCTCAGACTCGCACACCATCAAATTTTACATCAAATTTTTCTCAATGGGATTGGACATGGCATTTTTTTTCACGAATTTTAAACAGAATTGAATGCTGAATTTTTAGCATTTGAACTTTTTTTTTAAACTCTGTAGCTATGGATTTATTATATTTTCTCGCTTGACGCCTAGATTACAACTTTTTCTACCTTTTTTATGCATTTGTCATAGACTTGATCTCGTCGCAAGTCGTAGACAAATTAGCCATGAATTAGTTCGCAATATACCGACTATCAATGGCACACCTCTCGGTTACATGAAAGTGTTACATGTACATTTGAAATGTATTATATTCATCTCCGCAATAAAATTCACGTTTGAAATTACTGGAAAAATGATTTCCGATACAACTAAAGTGATTTGTGGAGTTTTCATGCATAACCTAATTTTGGCAGGACAGACGCTTCAAATTAAACGCAGGAATCGATCTTTGTTTCGAATTGTGAAATCAAATAAGTATACATATCGAAGTTCAGTTTTCATCATGAAAAAAAGTCACGCTAAGTGGGCTACGCAAATCAATTTATTGGGTGATTGTTATTTAGTGAGACCCGCGGTGTGTCAGTCAAGCAGACAAACGTCCGTGGCTTATTACCTTCTAAAGTGCTGTTTACCCAATAGGAAACGCAATTTGTACTCGACCCAATAGTAATCTCAGTTCGGTAACAGTTAGTTTACTAGGGTGTTTGTTTACCTGTACCCACATCTCTGAGAGAAATCGGATGTAAGGATGTGATTGTAGTGTCCTCAGTTAGTGTAACTGAATGGATGTGATTCTAGTGTCGTTGGGCAGTGTAATTATGGATGTGATTATAGTGTCTTCGGTCACTGTAACTGTTAGGATGGGGTTGTTGGGTTCTCGGTCTGTTCTATTAGTATAGTGTAGTAAGTATGCCAGGGAACGGGTATTAGAGTTCATCCCCGTAATACATCAATTTTAGTTCTCAGTAATACGAGCCCAACCTTGATATGCTGCCCAGTTTCAGGGCTGCGAGCCGCTGCAAGGCTCCAAATGAGGTGGTCTCTTTTTGGGACAATTTGTTCCACCTTTCTAAGTCAGTTGGGTGGTGGATTGGTATTTCATTGATTGTTGAACTGTTTTAGAAGGATTTGATGATATTATTGTGTGCCACACTATATGGTAAACGGTTCCAGATAGTTGGGATCATGCCTACAAATAAATTTTCGGAAACTGATGTTTTGAAGGGTTTAAACTGAGTTTTTCCTCCTTGTTTCTATTCCTTTTATTACTATTTCTATCACAGTGCTATTCGGAGCTCACTTTAGTGAAATCATTTTGATATTTGAAGGATTGTTTAAGCTGGCCGCTTAGATGTCTTATTTCCAGTGATACCGGCTTCAGTTGTTCAAGTGGTTGGGGGGGGGGGGGTGTCATGACTCTCAGTTCATTTATGTTGCTCGGTAACTGCTGCTCAGTCCTAGTTCCTCCTACGGTGTAGGAGTCACAGCTGGAAACAATCAAACTAACAAACTAACCTGCATGTGCATGATGGGAATGATACGAACGGTGCAGGTCACTATATAAGACCTACATCCATGAGAAAATTAATTCTGTCTCGAGGGCGTTGCCATAGATCAAGCGTTGAAGTGAAATTATGATTGAACCTGCCGGGGGTGCAATGGCTGACACGACGTCATGACGCGCTCGATCGCATCGAGCGCGTTTCGGTATTGCATGCACCCAAGTCGATGTTAGTATGCCTGGAGGGCAGTGTGGTGCCCGCACCTTAGCCTCGTCAATTGAATCCTGTTGCCCATGCGCAACCTCAACTTCTCCAATTACAAATCCGGTTGGTGACTCTGTTGGACTGTGCTGACTCTATGATCAGCCAGTGCAGGAGCTGTGAAGAGCGTGTGTCGATTTATGCATATATGTGTGCTCTGTAGGCTAGGGAGTAGTGGTGTAAAGGGAGCTGAAGTGTGATGCCGGTGGTATGTATTGTTCGCTTGGTTTGACGTGAGTTCTATAGATGGGGGGCAGAGATACGTCGGGTCCAAATTTATGTTAAAGAATTGTGTCCCTTCATATCGAAATGATGTTTGTGAAGGAGGACCTTGGTTTTCTCATGCGAATGATGGATGGGTGCAATGCGTAGGACCGTAGTATGTGTTATTTTTAGGGCGTTAATGTGCGTGGGAGCCATGTCAGAGGACCAGGTAGTGTTTGCGAATGAAATTATGGGTATGGTAAAATGTTTGAAAAGTGTTGTCCGTTGGTAGTTGTGGTTAGCGCCCGGATTACGTTCAGTCTAGGTTTGGCTTTACCGCTGATGTTGATTGTTTGAGGTTTGAACGTCCTTCCTGTTTCATATGTTCCTCCAATGATCGTGGTAGTGGGACTGATGGGTATGGGAGTGTTTTTAGTGTGACATGAGGGCGGATGCGGTGTTTACTGTTGTCTGGTGTTGATAATGCTGAATTTCACACCTGATTGGGACCGAGTAAGTTGAATTGACGCCAAGGACGAGCTCGTCGTGTACGTGTTGTTGTCTTCATGGTTGAACACGAAGGAGAAGTGTTTGGTGGCTCCGTAAATAGATGTGTTTTGTATTATGTCGAAGTCGTGTAGAGTTTTTTTTTGTGGACTTTGTATTTGTCTCAATCTGCTCTCTTGAAGTCAGCAAAAAATATGAACGGGTTTGATCGGGATTTTGGGATCGAAGTTGATAGTTGATGACTATTGTATGGTGGTCAGTGGACATGTTTTGATAGACTGCCCATCCACGGTTAAGAGCAATATTGGGAGAGCAGAACTAGTCGTCAGGAGAGGTCTGTTGTGTTCTATGTAAGGTTGACAAGTTGGCTAGTGAGTGTGTCTGTGATGTTTAACGTGATCAGAGTGTCTAGTTGTTCAATGAGGAAATCACCTATTCGGTTAGTAGTGTGATCGTGTGCGTTAAAATCCCATTGCCAAAAGTGTTGGTGGTGTTGCTGAGGTAGTCTACATGAGGTGTTCCTCGATTGACATGTTATGCATGGAGCAATGCATCCGTTAAAAATATTGTATTGTTTCTCCTGGATTTGAATGAGTTAAATTGCAACTCCAGTGTGTTGCTCAGTGGAAGCTGTGCGAAAGTGTGTGCGGTTGTGGTCGTGAAGTGGAGATTTTTATTTACGCGTGTAACTAGTCCGCCACCGCCGTCTTTGTTGGGACGGTTTCGACGTGGTAATGTGTATTCAAGAAACTTTGGAAACTTGGATTTATGTTCGTGTTTAGTTTCCAAAAGTAGGGAGATGTGTATATTGTGTAGGTGGAGGAAGCGTTGAAATTCTGATTGTTTCTGACTAATACCGTTTGCATTAAAATATAATATATTGCTGCGTCCAACATTGGTTTGGGATTGTTGCGGTGGTTCAGGAAGAGGCGTTGGGGTTGGTGGATGTAGGAATGGGTGAGGTAGCAGGACGGTGTGACGACATTGATCGCGTCGCGGGTCGAGGAGCTGCCCAAGAGCGGAGAGGTGCCAAGTGTTGGTGAGGAGAAGCCGCTTAGGAGAGGAAAGGTGCCGGGTGTTGGTGCGGGAGGAAGGGTGTTATTGTTGAAGTCTGTATTAATGTTGTGGGATTGGTGGAAGTTAATGTATTGCCACCCATTTGGTCTGGGCCCAGGTAGTGTATAGGCTGCATCCACATCGAGGCAACCGATGGCGAACTGAACAGGGTGGTTGAGGGATTTTAGTTGGGATTGGGCCTCAGACGCCGTCACCGTGAGGAAGCGATCTTGTGATGATCCGCCCGACGCTCGTATACTCCCTCGTTGGGCGGTTGTAGTGTATTCGGTTAGTATATTTATAAGTGTGCGATTGTGGTGTCCTCGGTCAGTGTAACTGCATTTACGTGATTTCAGTTTCCTAGGTCAGTGTATCTATATGGATGGGTTTAATTTGTTCATGGTCAGTGTAACTGCATGGATGTGATAGTAGTGTCCTCAGTCAGTGTAACTGTATGGATGTGATTATATTGACCTCGGCATTGGTACTGAAATGATGTGATTGTAGTGTCCCCAGTCATTGTAACTACTTGGACGTGATTGTAGTGTCCTCGGTCATTGTGACTGTATGAGTGTGACTATAGTGTTCTCGGTCAGTGTAACGGTACGGCCGTGATCGTATAGTGTCTTCGGTCAGTTTAACTCTAAGGATGTGATTGTTGTGGTCTCGGTCAATATAATCGTGACGGCGTGATTGCAGTTCCCTCAATGAGAATGACTGCGTGGTACACATTTGGTTGAGTAAGAACGCAATTGAAATATTGCCGGAATCTACTTACACAATTAAATGATCTCTGTTGACATGATTGTATTTACAAAATTGTAGATCTGTATTCTGGAAAAAAAGTCTCGTATACAAAAAGAGGCAATTAAAGTTTATATTCCTTCTGAATGTATTTTGCCGCGTTTATATACTTATTCTGTCTACGAGTGTCTATAGTCTAAGTGGGGATCTTTGTGTCCCCTCTCCTCAGATTAGTTGGCTGTGTGTACAGGTTTCGTGTCTAAGACTATATTCTCGGGTGATAATAACAGAAATACAACGCTTCGGATATTACCGTATCTTGAGCACGACAAGAAGGGAGCGATTGTTATTGAATTGAAAAAAAATTATCGAACAGACGCAAGATTGCCCAACGATTCGCGAGTTTATGTCATGCGCTGTCGTTATGCATCAGAATACCACGATGTTACCGAGGCTTACTACTGTTAAGCCCAAGCTATTGTTATCTCCCCTGTGACATGGGTCCCTACCTATGATAACATGCAGTTATCCCTACCTATGATAACTGCATGATGTCAGTCTTTTGTTGAGCCGGGTTGTGAATTATTCCCCTTGGTAATTTAGTTGTCCTGACTTTCATTATTATTTCCCTTGGTTAACTTTATGAATACATATTTGCTAAATTGCATTTCCCTTCCCTAATTATTCGTTTTGATTCCTGTTTAGTTACCTTGCTTTATTATTCTTTGCTTCAGTATGTTTTTTGCATTATTGTTCAAATTAATTAGTTCATTCATATTTATTTGCAGCATTGTGACCTCCTCATGCTCCTTTACTCCGACCATCCTTTACTCTAACCCTCTTTTGCTCCAATCATCCTTTGTTCCTATAATTTATTTTTCATATAATCGGTCATTCATATCATCCTCTGCTCCTATCATCCTTTATTGTAACCTGATCCTTCATTTCTATATCTAACCAGATCTTGATGTTCCTTTACCTGTGTCATCCCTAATCCTTGTTCCTCCCAGCTTCAAACAATTTTCTCGACTCCTTGGAACATCCGCAACCATCAGTTCTGGAGAATAATTCAATATAGTTTACTTGGAGACTTATTCTTTAAATATACCTGAATTTAGTCAATAGAGTCATTTTTGTGCTCCCACCAAGTTAAAACCGTCTAAAACAGAAAAGAGGACTATATTTGTCCCCCCGCAGCGTGGAGAGTAGTAACGAGAATCGGTACAATATCAATCTAATTTGGTGCTTTATGCCAATTTAGGGGTGATCGAGAAAATAGATTCAAAATATTCTGTTATATTTCTTTATTGTCTTCGAACTAACGAGTAATCACTATGCTCGGATCACCTTCACTATCAGTCGAGTGCGATTGCATTGAGACTGCTACTGTAAGGTAAGGGGAACACGCTCAGTACTGTCCTGGTTGCGATCCCAGTCATCCAGTAGCGGCTATTTTCGTCGGAAATCTCCTAAGCCTTTCCCACTCCACTCCTCAACTCTTGCTTCTCCTACGTCGGAGAAGCAAAGCCGAAAGTTCTGGTGTAGTTTATTTCTTTTTGTCCATCGGTTACGCTCTCCCTCCCTTCACCCATGTTCTTTCATATTTCTTTTCTTGGAATGACACAATATTCCAACTTGGGAAGTTATCATAGTGTTCTGTATAGTTCAGTATCAAAAATATGAGGCAAATGTGAAATGTTCAATGATTTGCAAAATATAAATATAACGCCTAGTCAGGAAGTATGCTTTTCGATGTTGCTTAAACCATCTTTTATTTATTTCCATGTTTAAATATAAATTTGCTTTCGACTGCTGCTCCCTGTACGCATTCAACAAAGTACGAACACAACTTATACAGGTATTCATTACTGATCTATTCACTAGATTTAGCATTGCACTTGATATGTTTAATTGTTTCCAGGAGGGTATGCCTTTCGACTACGCGTACGCGGTGCAAGACCAATACAGCGGCATCGACTTCGGCCACAACACCAACTCTGACGGCAAGGTGACCACAGGCGAGTACCGCGTGCTGCTGCCTGACGGCCGCACACAGATCGTCTCATATACAGTGGACGATTACAACGGCTACCAGGCTGAAGTGACCTACGAAGGAGAGGCCAACTCCTACGAACCCAAATCTTCTCCATCATACAATCAGCCCAGACAGTCATACGAACAACCAAAAGCTCCTCCGTCTTACGAGCCTCCCCAGAATTCTTACGAGCCTCCCCAGAATTCCTATGAACCTCCCCAGCAACAGAGTGGATATGGTTTTTAATTCGAATACCAAAACGGTCGACCCGAAGTATGCGATGTAACTTTATACGATGACCTCCGATAATTTATGTGTTTGCTACAGCATATTTGATTCCGTTTAACGATTTATTTTGTAAATACAAAATTAGGAAACAACGACCATTCTTTCATTTATTTTCTATTGATTTTCCCTCCCAAAAATGTCTACATGAACGGTAAGTTAATGAAAGAAATACTCAAGAATGCGCTGATATGATATCGAAATAATCAAAACTGGTTAAGAAAGCTCATTACGTATGACATGAATCAAAATCACAACGAAGATTTCCCATAAAAAAACATTTTTGTGTGATTCGAGTGATTAATTTATTTATTCATCCAATGGATATTCCGCACGGCCCGCTGCCTAGACCATCAATTATTGTAATTATTCAATCCTTAATTTCCATCGTCTGGCAATGGGGTTTCAATTGTTTATTATTACACATAAAACTTCCTTATCATATACGCTATTTGAATGAAAGTAAACGAAAGTTCAATTTGAATTGTCGCAGCTCATCTCTAGTGGTTGACCGGTTCTTATTTTATGCAACAAATTATAAATCACCATATTATAAACAATAACCAACAGCCAACGTCTTTTTAAGGTAAGAATCAAGAATGCCTGGCGTTGGGAAATCAATAATTCATGAGGTTGGAAAATCACGAATGCATGGGGTGGGGAAATCACGAATACACGGGGTTGGGAAAATTACGAATACATGGGGCTGGAAAAATCGCGAATACATGGGATTAGGAAACCGTGAGAACACAAGGTTGGGAAATTGAAATGCGCTAACATATTGTAAAGATGGGTCCAAAACATTGTATGAATAATGAAGGGGAGAATAGGCGACATAAATTAAACATAAGATATATTTATAACACTGAATGAATACACTACATGATCGCTTGGAAATGATTTAATGATAGACAATCAGAATGATTCAATACTGGCGTCCAGAAGTCGGATGAATATACTTCTGCTATAAAAGAGGCTGCCGTGGCCGAGTGGTTGGCGTGTCCGACTGCAGTGTCAGCCTCTGGTGCTGCATGTCGCGAGTTCGAGCCTCAGCATGGACACGGCGGTCTTGTGGCGGGGAGATTGGGTGCCTCAACCCTCTATGTCAGCCTAACTTAGCCACCCTCCTAACTAAGGGGAAACGGCTGTATGTCTATACATGCATACATATGAGATAAAGCCCTAAACTGGCTTATGTGACAATGATTGTATGATCAAAAATGGTACGGTGATTGGTAGAAATAATTCAATTAATTATGTTCACATCGAGTTTATCTCCATCAAAGAAGCTGGAAGCGGCCAATTGTTCCTCGACAAGATGAGCTCATATTTGAATTATACTAAAACTATTGAAACATTTGAAACATAGGAATATACATAACGTTAGTTAACACCGAAGGTAATTGGTAGAGACAATGGTGATCAGTAGCAACATAGTAAACATATGTATCGTCAGAGTAAAAGACGATTACATGATGGCTCGAGATTAAGGGGTTTGATGGTGGTATTTCCGGATATGTTCAAGAACAGAATTCATTTTCTGGTTACTGGTATTATGTATTTACCTTTTATTTGCAGACAAAATTACGGTTTTGAATTGATCGCTCAATAGATATTGATTATGCCTTTTCTTGAAGGACGTGTTCCATGATTTTGGTCCAGTGATCGAAAAAGTTCTACAGGCAGTTTCTGTTTTTCTGTGTTCAACGTGCAACGTATAATTATTTCTTGTGAATCGATTTTTCTTTTCACCTCGAGAATACATGTGCCTTAGGCTTCCGGGTGAATGATTTTCTACAAGATCTTCATGAATTCTAATCGACTTATGGAGTGCCAGTTTGTTGTTGATATTAAGCCACCATGGTGACCATCGCATGTTATTCTTGCCCCAAAGTTTATACAACGTTGCACTTTCTCCCTTTGAGTTTGTGTATTTTTCCCAAATTGAAAGACAGTAGTTGATATGAGAAAATACTAATGCGTGTGCAATCAGTAATCTTGATTTCAAACCCAATTCATTTTTTGCTGAACTTAGTGTTCCGTTCAACATGGAACACAGAGAATTTACGTGATGTTTGAAGGATAGATTGGGATCAAACCATACTCCCAGTCTCATAATTTTGTCTTCAACAAGTGTCGTATTCGGCTCAAACTCGAAAAGAAAAGCAGTTCCAGTGATTTTTTCTATCAGGATACACAAATCTGACATGATTTTTTTCTGAGTTGAGTTTGAGCCCATTTTCATCATACCAAGATTTCAAATTACCAACGGCTGTCTCAGTGTCGTCCTGCAACGCATTTACATCTGACGGTTTTCGGGAACATAATAATTGAACCTCATCGGCGTACATGACCATTTTTGCTTGTTGTTTCGGTAATTTACAGTCAAGGTCAACAAAAACAAGAAAAAAACATGGGCCAAGTATCGAACCTCGAGGGACGCCAAATACCATTGTGGATGGACTTGACATTGTGACGTTATCAATTTTAATTCATTGATGCAGATTCAACAGGCTACTTTCAAACCATGTAGGGTCTATTCCTATCCTACACAGTTGGTCAAATTGAATTTTGTGCCTCACACTGTCGAATGCATGCGAAAAGTCTTGCAATATCAGCAGTGAAATCTGTCCTCCATCAGAGTTTTTGTATGGATCTTCTGTGATGTTCATTAGTGCGTCTTCTGTGGAAAATTTGCGGCGATAAGCATATTGACTGTCTTTGGACAGCTTGTTTGATTATAGGTAATCAATTATTCGGATAAATATTACCTTGTTTAAAATATTGGATAGGGCAGGCAGAAGACCAATCTGGTCGATGTTGGATGGTTCATTCTTTTCCCCTGATTTATGAATTGCTTTTATGATTGCATGCTTCCAGATCTCCGGAAAGATTTCACTTGCTATAGAGGTGTTAATAACTCTACTGATATAGGGCAAGGTAACTATAACGCTGTTTTTCAGATATCGTGAGGCGTAACCAACTAATCCTGTAGACTTTGTGTTCTATAAAGCAAGTCTCTCTACTTCGTTTTGCGCTACTTGCTTTTCGTTTTCTGCTTGGTCACTGTTTCCAGACAAAGCTTCCGGGTTCGATGTATTGGTCGCGGAGCTTTGTAATCCTTGATCGGCTTCCTGTGTTACCTCTTCAAACACCTGTTTCCCAACTCCAACGAAGTAATTGTTAAACTTTTCCGTTGTTGCTTGAGGGTTTGGATAAGAAGGTGAGGTGATTTTTTTTGTAAGGAACAATTCTTTTCCGTACAGATACGTTTCTTTATGGTTGTTTCTGCATTGTTCTAGTTACTCATAATGACATCGAATTTTAGCGTTTACAAGGATCGTCTGCGTTGTCAGATAAATGGCTTAGTCTTATAAAATAAATGTGATATTTTCTTCGTACTATACATTCGGATATTACTTAATGTGAGAAAATATTCGAATTTAAAAATGCTAAATTGAATGTTGCTATTCATTGATATTAAAAGGAGTCGTGTAAGCGTCTCTCACGAGATTGTGTGATTATGTAATTACGTGGGACAACCTCCTACTGACACGTACTATGAAGCAATGCAGGTAATTTTGTACATTGGGTTTGAGCCACGTACCTGGTATGAATCCGTTGGAGATGAAAACCAGACAAGTACGGTTATGACCCAAATTTTCACGACATATCGCACAAATTTTTATCATCTTCAGTAATTAGCATGTAAATTCCTTAAGAAACTTCGCCTTGAATTTTCAAACAAAAAACATATGTTATATTTTTATAACTGAGAAGCAAGGTGACGTGTCAGAGATATAACGTCCCATGATATAGAAATGTGACAACACGGTAGTAGCGTGGCTACAACGATGTTATATGGCCCAGCGATTGCTTGTTGCTCGTTTGATTGACTGAGTGGGTTTGTGTCTGCCCACTGGAATGACTGTAATCCTCTCCTATGTAAGGTGGAATGAATTGGAGGCCGCAGTATCCCAACATGTCAGCCTCTCCTCCCCTCCCCATCACTCTGCCGGGAACAAAATAATTTATGCCTTCTTACTATTTCATCATTGAACACTAAATAAATGCACTTATGTAATTTTAATTACCATTACCTTATGGCAAACTAGGCGAAACTATAATTGCGTGAGTTTTTATATTTCCCAGAAACCCGAAATCTAACCCGTATACCGGGTTCAATTCTCGGTGAGGGCGGTGATCTTTATCTCGGTGAGCGTATACCAAATTCAGATGTACTTTCAATGAATGCATCCTCGGTAATGCCGGGATCAAATTAAACGCTTACCTCTACCATGGTGCGGCTGGGATGTTGATGTAATCACACAGTATATAAAGCACGGCTTGCCGGGTCATGTGTTCCTCGATGGTCTCGAACTAGCAGTTTGTCCATCCTTG
>SDVV010027553.1:0-12088 GCA_016164225.1 Gammarus roeselii | reverse complement strand
TATATATATGAATAATTGTAAATTTACATTTCTCCAATTTCACTGTAGGTTTTTTGTATACGTATCTAATTTGTTTCCATTGTGAGTCTTTTTGTGGGGGGGGGCTACATAAATAAACCGGTGCAGAATTAAAGTGGCATTGTTTGCCTCCCAGAAGACGTTTGCGATCGAAAGGTAATAGCCTTGAGCGCCAATTGAGCCTATATAACCGAATCTATTGAAGTTAACCAATCAGGCATCATTGAAACAAACCGAAGGCCCCGTTCGAAAGATGAAGAGTTGTACCAAAACATGCTGTTCATTTTGACAGCATGAAATCTAGAAACGGGCGAAATCAGTAAATGGTGTCCTCTCACGTCGGATGGGCGCACCTTCGTTGCACCAATGCCTTAGGTGACATAGAAGGGGCCGCACAGAAGGGGCCACACAGAAGGGGCCACACAGAAGGGGCCACACAGAAGAGGCCCTACAGAAGGGGCCACACAGAAGGGGAGACACAGAAAGAGCCACACAGGAGGGGGCACCAAAGCGCTCGATAAGAACTTGAAATTAAAGATTCACCGAAAAGGGTCACAAGTACCAAGAGCAACAAGAACCTTGAAACGTTTCAGTATTGGATTCTCCTAGAAAGCTGATCCAGTTAGTGTCGATGATGAACCATTCGGTCTCATGCATTTTGGCACTGTTTCAAATGCTTGAACGCGATGGACGATTACTTTGTACAAACAATATATTGTATAGAACTCCTCACCTGCGAACGGTGCCTTGCATTTGCCTCCGCGACGTCTGGTGGCCTAACGCTAAGCGATTCGGTTCTATCAGTGTTTGGTCCTGTCGACCTTTTGTGCAAATAAATCTGTGCTTCCGGTGCAAATACAAATCGGTGAAAATGGTTTGCGGTGCATGAACAATCGGTCCTATCAACTTTCGGTACCGCCAGCAACCAATAGCGAGAGTGAGATTTTTTATATAATGCTGCCAGTGGTAAAAAAATCGAATGTTAAGACCGGTCCTCACCATATAATTATACCATCGTACCACCACCGTACCACAATACCCCCATACCATCATACCACCACCATAAAACCATACCACCGCATCACCGTACCACCACCGTACCACAATACCCCTATACCCACACACCATCATTCCACCTCGTTCCAAAGTGCATCCGACAATAACGCGCATTCAACCCATTAGTATTTATATTAATTTCCGTTTTATTTCCGTTTTCGAGTGGTCGATGTAACAGTCACAACCCGCATGTAATTATTCCTGTTTTAATTTCAGTTCTAAAGTGTATCCGCCGATAACGCGCATTCAACTCACCCGCGTTCGTATTTATTCAGTGTTAATCCCGTTTTGAATCGTAGATATAATCGTCACAACCCGTATCTGATAATAGTTAGTACATTCATATCTGCTATCTACAAGAAATCACGAAATATAACAAGCAAACGGTCCATTTTCCCACCGGTAAATTTTTTACCAGTCTTACTAAGATGGTTAAGACCAAGCTAGAATGTGGCATTTGCCACATCTCGCACACCCCCGAACTAATGGTTTGCGATAGTTCTTCTGGCTCTACCAGAAAATTGCGCAACAGTCCCTCATATGGGGATAGGAAGGCAGCGCGCTGCAAACTTTGTCAACAGGCAGAGGAAATTAAACAACAGGCAGAGGAAATGAAACAACTGAAAGCACAATTCAGTCATGCCTACAATGACTCGCCCAACACAACGACAGTCAACACGGATACCCAGCTGCTAGCTATCGAATCAAAATTGGAAACGAGTTGAAATAATTCCATGAATTCAAAGATCTGATGAACAGCAAATTAGCAAAAGTCAAAGAAACTGCTGAGGTAACTTTAAATCAAGTGAAAGCACTTCAAAAGCACCTAGACTCTGAATTGGCCAAGAAGCTTACAGCTCTAGATTAGAGACAAACAACCGCATCAAAACGACTGAAAATTCATTCAAAGATAGCGAGGCATCGTACACTACGGTAGTAAGCAAGAGGCAGTCCCGCTTTAACAATGACCACACGTTCGGCCACTATCTCACCACATCCGACTCGACATACGTAACCGTTTTGGCGTATTGTCCGATGAAATGGACTCTCAGAATACTGAGGAAATTTTAGTGATTGGTGATTGCAATGTCACCTCCCTCAAATCAAATCAGCGAAAAGGTAGAATTCAACTGAAAATGCTCGGCAAAACAGACTTGAAAATCGACAAAATTGAGGGTATAATCGAAAAGGAAAAAATACCTTCTTCTAAACGAATTATAATTCAAATCGGAGCTAGAGACGTGTCATAGACAGAATCGACATGGAAAAGGTACAAACCCATGCTAAGAAATGTCTCTGGCATTTTGCCCCATGCAAGCCAAAGCCGATACAATCGCCTAGCAGCTTTCTGCAAAGCACAGAAAATCTCTTTCTCTGATCATTGGGAAACGATGATTGACTCAAATTATTATAACTTAAATAGAATCACCAACAAGGCTCGCATAAAAACGTATGGATTTGATGCCATCAAAAACATCCTTAAAAACATCTGCGCTGGTCTTATCACCGAAAATAAGTAAAACAATGTACTCTCAACTCCGCCAACAGTACCCGACGAAATGACTCAAAGGCCCCCACCCGTTTCAACACTAGATACACAACAAATACAAGAACCAATCAAAACATCACCGCAGGTTCTAGTTTAAAAGTTCTTGGAATCAGTCCAGTCCGAGTTAGAGGCAAAAGTCGCCGCTGCAACCCGAGTAAACGAAAACGAAAGTCTTGGCTCCGATATAAGGCCTCACAGTGGAAGAAGATTAAGTCAAGAAAATCAAGTTAATGTGACTAACGGTACTCTCAAATGTAACTATGTGAACGCTAGAAGTCGAGACAAAATAGACTAATAAGGTATACTTGCTATGAATGAATGTATCGACATTATAGCTATCATGGAATCGTGGATGAAATTGAGCACCAAGCATTATTTAGGCGAATTTACTTTCCCCGGTTACTCACTACAAGGCCGAAAGGGCGGAGGAGTGCTGTTTCTTGTGAAAAACACTCTGCGAATATTTGAAGTCACAATCCCTAATAGCAGGCATGACATAGTACCAATAAAAGTAGTCGGTAAACATATCAAATGTCAAATCGCCCTCGCCTATCGACCCCCAAAAAGCAAGGTTGCAGATGACATCGACCTTTACAACACCCTCGTCGATGTCGTCACAACACAACACAGTATTGCGCTTTGAGACTTCAATATCCCGACATTGATTGGGAAGCTAACGAATGCACTGCCACCGGCCAACGTCTGATTGATTTTGCAGACGATAAGTTCATGACGAAAGTGGTGCAAGCGACTCTCGTGTCATGAACGTCGAAGTGGGCGAACCACTCGGAACTAGCGACCACAATTGTAAACCTTTTTTTGATAAAGCTCGAGTTGAAAACGTCAACAAACAGCAAAAAAAGTCCCTAAATTTGGAGTAGCCAACTTTGAAGACTGTAAAGAGTCAATGGCGTCAGCGGATATAACCCTCGGACAAGATGTCAATCAATCGCTTATCATTTTCTTGACTGCACTTAAAAAATCGAATATGAGCATATCCCGCGCAAAAACTGGCGACCAGCAGTTTATCAGCCTAAGTACTGGAAAGGAGAATTGCAGCATCTTCAGTCACGAAAAAAAAAGCGAAGCACTCGATAAAACAGGAATCTCCATACGACGACATAGCAAACAATGAATAAAACATTTGCAGAAGATATCTAAAGAGGGTCCTGAAACGTAAGAAGAAGGATTATGAAATGAAATTGCCGTCAATGCCAAAACCGACCCGAAACAACTTTTGAGTTATATTTCGAGTTAAAAAAATCTAAATCTGTAATTGGTCCTCTCGAGAAGGATAATGGTAAACTAAAAACGAACGACAACAAAATGAGTATCCTACTTAATGAATACTTTTGTTCTGTTTTTACGTTCGAGAATCAGAATAATCCTAATCCTGAGGATATCATAGCGGAAAGACGAATTGAAGCCCTCAGCACAGTGAACTTTTCCCTCGCCGAAGTTAATAAATATATAGATAAACTGAAAGTCACAAAATCTCCAGGTCCAGACCAAGTTCATCCTAGAATTCTAAAAGAGACTAGAAACGAAATCGCCGAACCTGTATCCAACATTTATACCCAATCTCTCGCAAATGGCACCTGCCCCTCTAAATGGAAAGAAGCCAATGTCACCCCAATTTAAAAAAAGGGACAAAAAGTGGCCCGGCAATTATCGTCCAATTAGTCTCACCTCAGTCATTGGCAAATTGATGGAAAGTTTGATAACGGATAAAATTACAGAATTCTTAGAATTAAACAAACTGATTGATGACTCACAGCATGACTCAAGACACAACCGTTCCTACCTTACGAACCTGCTACTATTTTTCAATAATATAATTGAAATCCATGACACAAAATCTCCAATCGATATCATTTACCTCGACTCCCGAAAGGCTTATGATAAAGTCCCCCACAAACGCTCAGTTAGTAAATTGCATAGCATCAGTATCCGAAGCGAGCTTAACAACTGGATAAAATGCTGGCGCACGGACATACGGCAGCGAGTTGTACTTAACGGGGCTTCCTCCCCCTGGGGTAATGTCACAAGCGGCGTGCCTCAAGGATCCGTGTCAGGCCCAATTATTTTTTTCTATATTCATTAACGATCTCGATAGCAGCGTACTCTCAAACATCAGCAAGTTTACAGACGATACTAAGACAGGAGGAATAGTACAAACTGAATTAGTGTGTCAGCAGATCCAACTAGACTTGAAATTGTGGATTGGTCAGAGAAATGGCAAATGAAATTTAATGTACACAAATGTAAAGTTATGCACGTAGGTCCTCATAACCTCAAACACGAATATTCAATGTCCGGGAAGAAACTCATTCCTGTCACCGAAGAGCGAGATTTAGGTGTCATCATTAGCAACGACTTAAAAAGTAGCAAGCAATGTAACAATGCTGCCAAGAAAGGCAAAAAATGCTAGGCATGTACAAAAACCTACATAGTATGATCAAGTTATACAGTGCATTTGTTAGACATCCATATCTTAGAAAGGACGTTATTAAATTAGAGAAGGTTCAACGCCGAGCTACCAAACTCATCAGTTCGCTGAGCAATAAATCGTATGAAGACAAAATCCGTGAACTCAATCTTTATTCGCTAGAGAAACATCGACTTAGAGGCAACATGATTGAAGTGTGCAAGATTACGAAGGATAAGGAAAACGTCGACCAAGCGAGCCTTTTCACTCTAGATACAAACGGAGTAACTAGGAACAATGGATTCAAAATCGTTGGGAAACGTTTCTCACTCGACATCACGCGCAATTTCTTCACGTATAGAGTTGTCGAAGAATGGAACAAACTTCCAGCGGAGGTCGTTAACAGCAATACAATATAAATAGCTAAACCGTTACATTTCTTGATGTTATGAAAACACAAATGGCCCATGAAGCTCTCTTAGACGTTCTACTTCAGAACTAATCATCTTGTTACCAAAAGGCAACCTAGTTTAGGCCAACAGGCCTCTTGTTGTCTTCCTACACTTGTAAACACTTGTAAACACCACCATACCACCATACAACCAAACCACCGTACCACCGTACTACCGTACCACCGTTCCACCGCACCGCCGTACCACCGTACCACCGTACCACCATACCATTGCACCACTATACAACCCTTCCCATGTTGTTAGTCACTCGTGAAGGCCGTGTGAATGGTTCAACGCAAGCACGGACGGAACATCATTAATAGCCACAGGAACAGGAGCAGCAACCAAACCAAAATATCCTCCAGCCCCCCATCAGGTCAGGAGTAGGATGCCTATTGGGAAGGTGTGAAGAGTTGGGCTTGATTACAGTACTTGATCAAAATTGGAACACGCGCCTAATTTTGGGTTGAAACAGTACCTATAGGAAATTTAGGCTACGCACCTGATCATGTGCTAGAACAACATCAACAGCATCATCATACCCTCACCACGGCAGCAATGGCAACAATAGTGAGGGTCACCTATTAGCCAGCTCAGAAGACCAAAATGAAACAAGCACTCATTTTTTGCTACCAGCCTAACTTAGATGAGAAGACATCAGGGCAGCAGCCGAAGGTCAAATGATTATAGATCATCTGTCTTGAAATGACGTCAGCAGTGTAAAACCTGCACTCTTTCCTTGTGTAGCGTAGACAGGCTGTCTGTTCAGGAGGTGTGGCCGTAACTTGTGTGTACTATTAACGAGAAGGTGCTTGCATCATTACCGTCATTACCTTCATGTGTACTATTAACGAGAAGGTGCTTGCCATCATTACCGTCATTACCTTCATGTGTACTATTAACGAGAAGGTGCTTGCCATCATTACCGTCATTACCTTCATGTGTACTATTAACGAGAAGGTGCTTGCATCATTACCGTCATTACCTTCATGTGTACTATTAACGAGAAGGTGCTTGCCATCATTACCGTCATTACCTTCATGTTTCATAATAACGTGTTCTTCGTTGATTGCGGGCGTATTGGTTGTTACTTCGCTTTTACGGTATCCGGCTTCTACAGTGTTAATGGCTGGCTGCTATTAATAAAAACAATTTTTTTCTCATTGTATTAAAGGCTCCTTATCTATCTAGTTTGTATAATAAGCAATATTTCGAAAGCTAACTGCCTTCTTCATCAGGCGCGATAAAACGGTGCTTAAAATCCCTCTGATTAGCCCGGCCATTTTCTCGATAACTCTTCTAGATACTCCTATCAAAAGCGATCATAACTGTATCAAATTAATGAACCATTAAATTTAGATGGCATTTGGACTTTTGAGTCGCTATAATTGTCTAAATTATTTCATTTAAAAATTCGACGCCACACAACTGGAAAAAATAACTGTATTGTAATTAGAAGAGTTAACGATCCATGTTTCTACTTCGATAAGTACAGAAAAATATTTAATGATTTGAATTGCTCATGCGAGTGGAGGGCACAAATGATGCAAGTGAACGGCCCAAATGATGCGAGTGAAGAGCCCAAATGATGCGAGTGAAGAGCCCAAATGAAGCGAGTGAAGGGCCCAAACGATGCAAGTGAAGGGCCCAAATGATGTGAGTGGAGGGCCCAAATGAAACGAGTAAAGTGCCCAAACGATACAAGTGAAGTGCCCAAACGATGCAAGTGAAGGGCTCAAATGATGCGAGTGAAGGGCCCAAATGATGCGAGTGAAGAATCCAAATGATGCGAGTGAAGGGCCCAAATGATGCGAGTGAAGGGCCCGACTGGTGCGAGTGAAGGACCTAAGCGCTGCGAGTGGAGGGCCCAAACAATGCGAGTGAAGAGCCCAAATGATGCGAGTGAAGGGCCCGAATGATGCGAGTGAAGGGCCCGAATGATGCGAGGGAAGGGCCCAAATGAGGCTGAGGAAGGGCCCAAACGATGCGAGTGAAGAGCCCAAATCATGCGAGTGAAGGGCCCAAATGATGCGAGTGAAGTGTCCAAATGATGCGAGTGAAGGGCCCAAATGATGCGAGTGAAGAGTCCAAATGATGCGAGTGAAGGGCCCAAATGATGCGAGTGAAGGGCCCGACTGGTGCGAGTGAAGGGCCCAAGCGCTGCGAGTGGAGGGCCCAAACAATGCGAGTGAAGAGCCCAAATGATGCGAGTGAAGGGCCCGAATGATGCGAGGGAAGGGCCCAAATGATGCTGAGGAAGGGCCCAAACGATGCGAGTGAAGAGCCCAAATCATGCGAGTGAAGGGCCCAAATGATGCGAGTGAAGTGCCCAAATGATGCGAGTGAAGGGCCCAAATGATGCGAGTGAAGAGCCCAAATGATGCGAAAGGAGGGCCCAAATGATGCGAGTGAAGGGTCCAAATGATGCGAGTGAAGTGCCCAACTGATGCGAGTGAAGAGCCCAAATTATGCAAGTGAAGGGCCCAACTGATGCGAGTGAAGGGCACCAGATGATGCGAGTGAAGGACCCAAATGCTGCGAGTGAAGGGCCCAAATAATGCAATTGAAGAGCCCAAATGATGCAAGTGAAGGACCCAACTGATGCGAGTGAAGGGCCCAAATTATGCGAATGAAGGGCCCAAATGACGCGAGTGCAGGGCCCAAATGATGCGAATGAAGGGCCCAAATGATGCGAGTGAAGGGCCCAAATGATGCGAATGAAGGGTCCAAATGATGCGAGTGAAGGGCCCAAATGATGCGAATGAAGGGCCCAAATGATGCGATTGAAGGGCCCAAATGATGCGAATGAAGGGCCCAAATGATGCGAGTGAAGGGCCCAAATGATGCGAATGAAGGGCCCAAATGATGCGAATGAAGGGCCCAAATGATGCGAGTGAAGGGCCCAAATGATGCGAATGAAGGGTCCAAATGATGCGAGTGAAGAGCTCCTTTTTAGGCATTCGCGCTTCATCAAACCATATCTCTCTAACATATTACGATTCTTGGCAATGATATCATATTTGATCTCTGTAATTGGTACAATTACTGCCTGATATACTTTTTTCTCTTCAATTGAATAGTTTAGCATAATTTGGAATAATACTTATGTTAATAGGCTCTCACATCCATCACAACCCATTTTCCTCTCCTCGGTCCAAAACATGCATGATGTGGGTTGATTTCTACACATTAAAGATCCTCAGATGCTATGCAAAGCAAAATGATACTTTACCTCTTTAAGCCTAATACAGATAGTACCGTCAATGTATAAAATAATGTGATACATTGGAATACATTTGAATGTGTAGCAGTTTGTTTTATCTCTCGGCAACTGTCGCCTCATTCATTTTCAATCGCACTGTATTCATTGCCTTCAACACCCATCCCCTCCCTCACACCCGGCCAAAAGTATGCTCTGAGCCCGTTCCGCAACAAGGTCTAGGCAGACGGCTAGACAGAGGCTTGGTCAGAGATCATAATGATGTACGTTTCTGCGGCTGGTTGCGTTCAAGTTGTCCTTATGCTCCATGCGCCTGCGCCATACGTACACCATTTGTTGCCAGAACCTGAATGCAGCTCTCCGGCGCCTGCGTCATACTTGCACCCTTTCAGGCCAGCACCTGAACGCAGCTCTCCTGCGCCATACTTGCACCATTTCAGGCCCCCACCCGAACGCAGCTCTCCTGCGCCTGCGCCATACTTGCACCATTTCAGGACCCCACCTAAACGCAGCTCTCCTGCGTCTGCGTCTTACTTGAACCATTTCAGACCAGCACCTGAACGCAGCTCTCCTGCGCCTGCGCCATACTTGCACCATTTCAGGACCCCACCTAAACGCAGCTCTCCTGCACCTGCGTCATACTTGCACCATTTTAGGCCAGCACCTGAACGCAGCTCTCCTGCGTCTGCGTCATACTTGAACCATTTCAGGCCCCCACCTGAACGCAGCTCTCCTGCGATATACTTGCACCATTTCAGGCCCCCACCTGAACGCAGCTCGCCTGCGCCTGCGTCATACTTGAACCATTTCGGCCAGAACCTGAACGCAGCTCTCCTGCGCCTGCGTCATACCTGCACCATTTCAGGCCCCCACCTGAACGCAGCTCTCCTGCATTTGCATCATATTTGCACCATTTCAGGACCCCACCTAAACGCAGCTCTCCTGCGCCTGCGTCATACTTGCACCAAAAGCAGCAATACAATCGACACGTTCAAGTCACGGCTCGACAAATTTTACATGAATCGCCGTTAGCTAACCTTTCCCTTTCTTGATTGTTTTGCTCGTAGACGGTCACTTCAGAACTAATCCTCTTACTATCAAAAGGCAGCCTAGTTTGGGCCAAAAACCCTCTTGTGGTCATTTAACACTTGTAAACACCAATTCGAACCAGCATCTGAACGCACGGCTGCACTTCTCATCTAAAAGTTTCCTCATTTACGCGCGTAGAATAGACGCTTGCCCTGTGAAGACTACCTGGGTACATGGGTAACGTTTGTTTTATGGGAGGGGGAGGTTATCTGCGATCAGTGAACGCGTGCGTGGTGCGGGCGTTGTTGCAGGACGGGCCGTATCCCCGGAGTCGATATTTCACAAAGCAGCTTTTCCCTCTCTCTATTTAGATAAGTCGTCATCAACCCGACGATTCGTCGTCTCGTCCCTCTAGTCCTGTAATGCTGGTTGTGGGTTTCGACGAGTAGGAATATAGTCGTCCACCCTGAACATACACTTGCGTCTTTCATCAACGATTTGTTAATTCATTTCCATTACAAGATGTTCGTAGCTATTTGTTGTTTTCCTTGAATTATTTGTCTTGGTATTCATATTGAAAAACGTCAACTATACTAAACGAGCACACTTTACATTGCGTCGACTTAATTAAGTCGTGATTTCAGAACATTCTTTGGTGTGTAAAGTACAGAGCGAGAAAATTTTCAGGCTATGTGCCTGTCCATTATATCTTTTTATTTAACAAATTTTTAAGGATTTGTCAAGGTTTTATCACAATATACAGAAAATGTCATCACCAGCGGGAGCTATTATGAAGACAATATTTGCTGCTTGAATATTCTTAATGTTAACTAATATGAGACTGTAGTAATAAATAAATCTTTACATCCCACCAATCAATGGATATTGTTTGAGGATCCTCTCTATTCTTAAATATGTTAGGATGAAAGAAAACTTCGCATTGAACTATTCATTTACAGAAAAACAAGTTAAAAAGTTAGTTCGAGTGAACTTTCGGTAATGATGACAATATGCCGTTTACACTAACCAATAATAAAGAGACGGAGAAAAACTGTTCAAAATAGGATCGTATGTAATATTTATTCCTGTATTGTTTGACAAATGAATCACAAGTCCTGGAACTAATTACATCTTTAACATAACAAGTTACCCATGCCACGATAAAGACATTTAAATAAGCCAGTTTAGCCGATAAGGTTCCTACACGTACGAGATAACAGGAAGTGTCAGGAAATGAAAGTAAAAAAACACATCGGAAAGGAAATGATGCTGATGAATAACAAATAGATGACATGGTAATATGCACAGAGTAGGTAAACTACTCGTCAAGAATATCTGCACTTGCAAGTTCGAAGATGCATGGTTCCAATTTTCGCTTAGAGGTATCTATACCGATCCGCGTCCGTCCATCTGTAGCAGACGCACTGCATGTACTAGCAGCCCTGCACTTGAAAAACTGTTGCAATTGTGTTGATGAGCATTGCTACGAAGATTATGCATAGCGGTTCTTCTTACGGATTAATAGTCATAATTGAAAGTTAAGTGATCAAAAGCTCTGTAGAAAGACACCGCAGCTGAAAAGCTGATGATGTGGCACAGTGGGAGGATAATCAATTGACTTAAGAAAGGGAAGTGTGAACGCTCATGCTATATGTTGTGTTCTAATGAGGCGCTTTTGACTAAGAATGATAGGTCTTATGATTTTGTAGGTGGAATGCTGTAAGTCAGAATGGGTTGAATAATGATGTAGTACAAACAACATTTGAAGAAGTTGGAAGATATTTTAGAAAGGATTCCACGTCATGTGGATATTTTGGGCAAGAAGGAGACGTGATCTTTCCAGGTAAGTCTCCTGTCATGAATTTATGAAATAAAATTCCGTACGCAGCACATTTACTACCTCCACTAGTCGGCACTGCAAATTATCTGGATCTTGATCGGTAAGACCCGATCCGTTATGTCGGTTGGTATGACCCGACCCGTTATGATGGTCGGCATGACCCGACCCGTTATTTCGGTCGGTATGACTCGACCTGTTATGTCGGTCGGTATGACCCAACCGGTTATGTCGGTCGCTATGGCCTGACCCGTCATCTCTGTCGGTACGACCCGATCTGTTATGTCGGTCGGTAACGAACATCATGTTTCCAGAACTAGCTCATGACAAGGCCAGCAGCTCATCCAACGCATCCCTCATCATCATAAGCTATGGACTAAAAAAACAAAGTTAGTTTATATAAGAGCGCGAAGCATAATTGCCTAGTAACGTCACGGGTCAGTATTAGTTGAGAACGAAGGGAAATCGCATGAGAAACAGGGTACAAATAAATGGGATA
>SDVV010027552.1:0-12088 GCA_016164225.1 Gammarus roeselii | reverse complement strand
GGTTAAATGTTCGATAGATGAATGCCATCGTAAGTACCCTCATGGGTTTGTGGTTAAATATCTACGCACTAGTGTTCATTTTCATAATAAGGGAAGTATCACAAGATAGCCCGTCTTTAGTTTTAATGGCCTGAAGTGTGTTTACGCGAGAAATATATTCCCTTATCCTTCAAATTACGCTAAAGTATGAATCAGGAAACACAAATTTACGCCTAGCGGCCCGTGGCAACTGCTGGTCTGAGGCACGGCCCCAGACTGGCAGTGGCAGGTGCAGCCATTAATCAATCGAGAGAGGTCCCTTCCACGACAGCAGACGAAGAAATGGAAGGACAGCATGATCTAGGGCAGAAATGACGACTGTTATAACAGTAATGACCATGACACTCTGCCACAGTAATGGCCACGACACTCAGCCACAGTAATGGCCATGACACCTAGCAACAGTAATGACCATGACACCCAGTCGCAGTAATGACCATGACACTCTGCCACAGTAATGGCCACGACACTCAGCTACAGTAATGACCATGACACCTAGCCACAGTGATGACAATGACACCTAGCCACAGTAATGACCATGACACCCAGTCGCAGTTGACCATGACCCCTTATTGGCTACGATTCATTGATAGTATTAACACCACACTACATTAATACTATTCAACTTCAAAACGCTACACTAATGAAAAATTTAACTGAACAGTTGCTTAATGATCATCAATTATATTTCTGTAATTGATAGCGTTGTCCCATACTGATAGTTGACCTGGGTTATATCAGATATAATATTCGTGGGGAGAGTTAAAGCACGACAACACATTTTGCCAACTCTCTCATGCCTAAATAATGTCATAAAACACCTCACAATAATGTTTTGCTACAGCATAGTGTATATTACCCAGGTATTATTATAGTTACGTCTAGAAGTTGCTCAACGCACTACGTAACATTCTTTCATATATTAATAATTAGAGCAGGATCACTACGGAGTATTGGAATATGCAGACCATGTTCTGCTCAAGAAGGTCGCTGGAACTAATACCAGGTATTTGCTTCAACATTTTTTTATGGACTACAGTTTGATCGGAATGATACGAGTAACTGAAACTGGTTTGTTCGCTCCATCCCCTGCATTTTGACTTTGCACTTATATCACTTTGCCATTATTCCGTTCCAATAAAGGAGAATGTGCATTAGGAAATGCGTTGACAACGCACTACTGCAAGCGGTGCTCCCACTTGACCTCTACAAGTGTACTTGATGAGGGAACACATCAGGGAATACCTTCCATCAAGTCTGATGTAGTCACGATTACACAATGTTGATCTGTCGTTGAATAATGATGAGTCTGCAAAATTTATCGACGGTCGAGGAAAGGTAAGTTACCAATGAGAGATTTAAATCCTGTAATTTATAAAAATCA
Source organism: Gammarus roeselii (assembly GCA_016164225.1). Classification (NCBI taxonomy): domain Eukaryota; kingdom Metazoa; phylum Arthropoda; class Malacostraca; order Amphipoda; family Gammaridae; genus Gammarus; species Gammarus roeselii. The sequence continues at coordinate 10,665 of SDVV010027552.1, read as the reverse complement.
TCATGATTTTCAATTAATATTAGGAAGGGGTCAGTGTAACTTATTGGAATATTCGTCAAGACACTCGATCTAAGAGGGCTCAACATTTTAAAGTGCATCAGCTCTACATAACGCTTAGGAAAACAATACAACAGCTGAAGGGTTTGTTACAACCACAAAAGAATTCCTTGCAGCAACAAAATGTTTTGATACAGCATCAATATTCTTAATGTAGCAGCAAACGGCGTGTCTTGGTCCAGAGACAATACATGGTAGAGAGCCTGAGTATTCCTGTATTCAGATAAAGGTTTTCGAAATTCCTATTGTTCAATGGTTTTTACTTGATTATTTGTAGCAAATAACAACGCATACGTTAGGTAGAAGTTTAGGGAACTCGGTCTTTTAACTGCGAGCCTATTTATCATACGACCAGAAAAATATCTGCATAGATACAGATACAGACACTAGGCCGAATCCCCCAGTATGGAGGGTGGCTGACGGCGAGGCGCATTACACACCCTCACGCTCACACTCACACAGCTTGGCCCTTTTGTGCTAAAGGGTCCGGCCGGAAACCCCACAACACACACTCTGGGTCACGAGTGCGGTCCGAGGTCTGTGTCACAGGGCCCGACAGCGTGACTGGACCCCCCCCCTCCCACCTACGGCAATCTCGTTTCTCAACGAGACGCAAAGGCGAGAAAGCACATCAGGGCAGCGTCAGAAATCAACCATTCACAATCACTCTTCCTCACACCTATTCATTGCACGCTCTCTCGCTACGTCCACATTCAAGTCTCTCATTCCTAACGCCTGCTTCACAACATCCATCCACCTAAACTTCGGTCTACCTCTAGACATACGGCCACTCGCCTCCGCCCTCATCACATTTTTTAACAATATCCCTTCATCCATCCTAACCATGTGCCCAAATCATTTCAGAACACGTGAATCAACTCTGTCCTCCAATTTCTTTACCATCCCCGTTCTGATTCAAACCACGTCGTTAGTGAACCTGTCTCTCAGCGAGCGACACTCCAGCCATGCTCCTCAAACATTTCATCTCGAAAACATTCAACCTTCTTCTCTCCTCTGCTCTGACCCGCCAAGTCTCAGCTTGTACAGCATAGTTGGGACAACGACACCCTCGTACAACCCTCTCTTTGCTTTCATACTCATGCAACGTCCTGCAGCTCATTACACACTTCAGTGCACCCATCACTTAACACCCCATCTTCACTCACGAGTTCACCTCAGTTTCCACTAGTTCAGTCTCCTCCACATGGGAGCCCAGATACTTAAAACACTGAACCTCCTCAAACAACTCTATTCTGGAGGACACTAATCCTGCTCGCATCAAAAGCCCTCGAGCATCTCATTACTTTACTCCGACCAACGTTCACTCGAAGCTTCCTCCTCTCACACACTCTACCAAACTCATACAATAGCCTACATAGCTTCTCCTCTGAATCCGCCACCAAATCCGTACAACTGGCTCAACTGCCAACTCCGCCCATTCGGTTCCAAAGCTCCAAGCCACGAACCAGCTCACTCGGGTTCACCTCCTCGACTTCTCCATCCATGTAAAGATTGAACAGCCAGGGTGACATCAAGCAGCCTTATCTCAGACCCACTGTCACTGTGAACCAATCATTCATCTCGTTTCCCACTCTAACACATAATCGGCTGGCTACATAAAAACTCTTCACCGCTTTCAACAGATTTCCGTCCACTCCATACAAACGCAATTTCCTCCACAGCGCTGCCCTGCCCATGAAAGCCCAGAACACATCCTTTCCCTTTGCAAGGTACTTCTCACAGATCACACCATCTACCACTCATACAGCCACACTGTTCCTCTATAATTGCGCAATCCGTACATTGTCTAATCCTTTTGATCAGTACCCTGGCTTGTAATAACAAGAAAAGGTATTTTGTCGGTTTACACGAACGATACAAAAAATCTAAAGGTTTCCTGTCTGATCTCGTATACAAACAATCGTTGGCTTGTACTAACCAAATCAACCGCCCGTCGGCACATGGCAACATAAAAACATGTTCTTACTGTGCTAAAATAACCTTTTTCCTCGCCGCACATGATAACATTTATGTACGAGCTTTTAAAAAAAATCCACAGACCATGCATCCAAAAAATGTGTTGGATTTCACAAAATATTCTCTTCAGATATCTATTGTCTATACAAACAATCCAGTCGCACTGGACTCAGTTTCCAACCGGTGTGGCCAATTATTTCCCCAAGCGTCCTGGGAAATTTAATTTTGGTCGGTCTTTAATAACCCAGGTTTCTGAAAACAACCCCTGCCACTTGGCATCTCCTTCCAGAGCAGAGTTGGTTGAAACACACTCCGCCACCTTCCATCAACCTAGCAGAGCAGAGTGCTGGAAACAAACTCCGCCACTTATCATCAACCTAGCAGACAGAGCTGCTGGAAACAATATCCGCCACCTAACATCAACCTAGAAGAGCAGAGCTGCTGCATGGAAACAAACCGATCCACTTCAAAATCGGTTACCTGAAATTCGTTTATGACTTCACCAGTCGACAACCAGTTTATCAAATGTTCAAGTTATCCTTCCTGTTTTGCCATCACAGGCATAAAGCGGCAAATATATTGACGCCAGAAGATGCAATCAGGTCTCAGCCTTTCTTCTTTGTGCGGGATTCCAGGCATACACGAGAAGAATTTTTGTGTGGGCTTGTTCCGTTGGATTCTGCGTCCATCACGTTGCTAGATGAGCAACACGTCGATGAGCAGCGCGTAGGGCGCCACGTGATATTTACTATTGAGAGCACTAGACGCATTAGGCAGGGGTCTATACATATTGACGCATTAGTCAGGGGTCTATGCATATTGACGCATTAGGCAGGGGTCTATGCATATTGATGCATTAGGCAGGGGTCTATGCATATTGACGCATTAGGCAGGGTCTATGCATATTGAAGCATTAGGCAGGGGTCTAAGCATATTGAAGCATTGGGCAGGGGTCTATGCATATTGACGCATTAGGCAGGGGTCTATGCATATTGACGCTTTAGGCAGGGGTCTATGCATATTGAAGCATTAGGCAGGGTCTATGCATATTGAAGCATTAGGCAGGGTCTATGCATATTGGAACATTAGGCAGGGTCTAAGCATATTAAAGCATTAGGCAGGGGTCTATGCATACTGACGCATTAGTCAGGGGTCTATGCATATTGACGCATTAGGCAGCGGTCTATGCATATTGAAGCATTAGGCAGGGGTCTATGCATATTGAAGCATTAGGCAGGGGTCTATGCATATTGAAGCATTAGGCAGGGGTCTATGCATATTGACGCATTAGGCAGGGGTCTATGCATATTGAAGCATTAGGCAGGGTCTATGCATATTGAAGCATTAGGCAGTGTCTATGCATATTGAAGCATTAGGCAGTGTCTATGCATATTGAAGCATTAGGCAGGGGTCTATGCATATTGACGCATTAGGCAGGGGTCTATGCATATTGAAGCATTGGGCAGGGTCTATGCATATTGAAGAATTAGGCAGGGGTCTATGCATATTGAAGCATTAGGCAGGGGTCTATGCATATTAACGCATTAGGCAGGGGTCTATGCATATTGAAGCATTAGGCAGGGTCTATGCATATTGAAGCATTAGGCAGGGTCTATGCATATTGAAGCATTAGGCAGGGGTCTATGCATATTGACGCATTAGGCAGGGGTCTAAGCATATTGAAGCATTAGGCAGGGGTCTATGCATATTGAAGCATTAGGCAGGGGTCTATGCATATTGAAGCATTAGGCAGGGGTCTATGCATATTGAAGCATTAGGCAGGGGTTTATGCATATTGAAGCATTAGGCAGGGTCTATGCATTTTGAATGGGAATCAACGTATTTTACGACCGACGTGAATTACGAGGTAACTGCTCTCTGAGTAGTGAGGCGGCTTTTAAGAGATCGTATGACGTCATCACTTACGACGAGTGGAAGCGGGATTACTGGATAAAAATATAATCCGTGATGCTTCCTCGTGAAGAAAAAGAGGATTTGAAATCAACGATGTTGAAGAAATTATTATAAAATTGAACCTAATTACGATTCAAGTTACGACTTGTTACGACCAGTGTTCATAACTGTGATGAGAAAACATTGAACATCACTTCCGAAAAATTTCTTAGTTCACAAAGTAAATGTAGCTTATGTAATGTTAATTTAGTAAAATAGCAATCACTAGTAAACCTTGACCGCAAAGGTTACACGGACCCAGTAAACGCAAAACTTATCCGCAACGATGAAGTAATTACCATAGCAACCTGATTGCAGGCAACGTTATTAAAACAAATCATGGTAGTACCAGCTCATGTTTTCATCAACCGCTTGTGCACGGGACACACGTGGATAACTCACAACCACCTGATGGATGTCGACATAGGACCAAACGCACCACCTTGCCCCTGTTGCCACCAAGTGGCTATCAGCGTGAAACACTTACTGATGGATTGCAACGCACTCGCGGCAGCCCGACGAGCGTTCCTAGATCCCCCGTGCACCCTAAAAAGCCTACTCACGGACCCAACCTACCGTAAAAAGCTTATCGCTTTCGGTAAACATACCGGACTTTACGAAGCTGTCTAAACCTAAAACACCTGTGCGAACGAGGCGGTCCCTCCACCTCATTACGCACAAAAATATCTACTCATTTTACGAAGATACGCATTAACTCTATGCTCTCTCGTACGCGCTAATACGCGAATATGCCACAATTAAAATATGTACTGACTACATCTTGACAAAGCTAATATTTTCACGCACGAGGTTGTGTGGACTTACCTAAACCAACGACGGTCGCGCCCTACGGGGGAGCCTATTATGACTCACGTTGAGGCTCTGGTGGAAATGAGGCCCAAATCAATCAACCAGCTCATGTTTGGTCAACAGGCAGATCCTTTACAGAAGTTAAGCCCCGAACTCAAGCAGAAAGTATCTTTACTGCCATATTCTGGGGACGGCTGACAGCTGCCTGCAGCACCATGAAAGTATTGACTTGGTCAGGACAGTTGCCATTGGTGGACAAGCTCATGTAAATTTAGAGAACCTCTGGAAAAACTTTTCAGGTCACAACTCGATCGTTCTGGAAAAGAGATATCGACTTTATTTAGCATATTGGTCTAGCCTAAATAGAAGAAATGATGTGCGATTTTTTGCCAGACATAGTTGACTAAAAATGACAGGCGCGTAAAATAAGGTCACATTTAGACCTTCTATCGCATGACAAATTTTGGGAGTGCACTAATTTTGTTTATATAATAAGGGGTTAGGAGACCGTGCTAAAAATTCTCGATATGTGGCAATCGACTTCATCAAATTAAAGCGATTCGAAGTTGCCGCATTCATGAATTTTTGAAGCGATCAGAAGTTGTCGTGATCATCGGTGTTCGAAAGGATCCGAAGTTGTCTTGATCGTAGGTGTTCGAAGCGAACCGAAGTTGCTGCAATCATAGGTGTACGAAGTAATCCGAAGTTGCTGCGATCGTCGATGTTTGAAGCGATCCGAGGTTACCGTGATAGAATGTGTTCGAAGCGGTTCGAAGTGCCGCACTCCTGGAAGTTCAAAACGGCCCAGTGTTTCTGCGATAAAACTGCTTTGAAGTCAAAAGTTACCGCGACCGTCGTTGTTCGAAGCGATCCAAAGTTTGCCACTTTCGAAAGTGTTCAAAGCGATGCGAAATTTCCGCGATCGTCGGTGGTCGAAGCGCACTGAAGTTGTCGCAATAGTCTCCTAGAGCTCAAAAAGGTCCAAAGTGGCCGCGCAAATGTTTGATATGATCCGAAGGTGTTCAAAGCGATGCCGGAGTTGTAGGTGTTCGAAGTGACCTGAACTTGCCACGATCGCCCCCTGGTGCTCGAAGCGATCCGAAGCTGCTGCGATCGTCATGTTCAAAGCGATTCAAAGAAGCCGCAATCGACGAGTTTCTACATTTTTGAAGTTGCTGCTTCCGTTGGTGTTTGAAGCGTTCCAAAGTTATCACTGTCGTAGGTGGTTCAAAGCGATCTGCAGTTGACAGGTCATAGGTGTTCAAAGAGATCCAAAATTGCTGCGGTCGTCAATATTCAAAGCGATCTCAAGTTACCGCGATCGTAAGTTTTTGAAGCTATCCATCGATGCATTGATTGCAAGTATTCGGAGTAAATCAAAGATACCACGATCGTCGGCGTGCGAATCGATTTGAAGTTCACAGACATTGATTTGATCCGAAGTTGCCGCAATCGTAAGTTTTCAAGCAATCCGTTTCTGCAGTGATCTTCAGTGTTGAAAGCGGTCCAAAGTTGCCGCGATCGTATGTGTCCCAAGCGATCTGTAGTTGCCGCGGTCGTAGTTTTCTAAACGATTCAAAGTTGAGGTTGTCAGTGTTCTAAGCGTTCTACAACTGACACGACCGTTGGTGTTTGAAGCGCTCCGGAGTTGCTACGATTTTAGGAGTACGCAGCGTTCCCAAGTGGCCGCGATCGTAAGTTTTTTTAGGTGATCCAAAGTTGTCGCGGTCGTCGGTGTTCGAGCAGCTCAGATGATGTCGCATTTTTAGTTGTTCAAATCAACTTGAAGTTGCTGGGATCTTTGGTGTTGAAAGCGTTCTAATCATTCCGTGGTCGTAGGTGTTCAAAACGATCTGTAGTTGTCTCGGTCGCATGTGTTCAAAGTTTCTGCGATCACATCAGTGTTTGAAGCGATACGTAGTGGCTGCGATCATCAGTGTTCGAAGCGATACGTAATAGCTGCGATCGTCCGTGTTCGAAGGGATACGTAGTGACTGTGATCGTCAGTGTTTGAAGCGATACGTAGTGGCCTCGAGCGTCAGTGTTCAAAGCGATACGTAGTGGCCGCGAGCGTAAGTGTTCGAAGCGATGCGTCGTTGTTGTTGCTCATCCCCAACTCCCCCTGCAACGGAGGAGCCACAGCCAGCGCACAACCCGAAGCCCGAGAACCCACCGACATGAGCATATTATGGATGTTTTAGCAGATGCAGGTATTTATATTATGACTTCATCCCCGAGGAAGTTGATGCTGTCTCTCCGTTCCCACAGATCACGCACCGACGTGATATTGTGGTCGAGTCAGCCGAGTGCTACGGCTGGGCACGACTTCATGACGCGCTCGACCGTATCAGGCGAACCCATGCATCGCAGACAAAGGTAGGAAGGGACATTCTCCAGTCTATGCTGGTATGACTGGAGGGCCGTATGATGCCCGCAACTCAGCCCTTCCACCTCGGGCGGGTGACCCCGCAGGACTGTGTTAACAATGCAAGAGCTGTGAAGTGTGTGTGTATCTGTTTGTGCATAGATGTGTTGTCTGTAGGACGAGGAATGGTCATGTGGTGATGGCCAAAGTGTGTTGTTGGTGTGTTTGTGGAGGTGTCTGTTGGTTTGACAGGGGTTCAGTAGGTGATGGCAGGGATATCCCTGGTCTACAATCTTGTTAAGATATGGAGATGACGTTTGAGAGGGAGGACCTTGGTTTCCTCATGCAGGTGGAAAATTGGTGTGGACTGTGCACTGCCCGTTGCGATGCACAAGGCCGTGTTCTGTATCCTTTGTAAGGAATTAATATGTGTGGGTGCAAGGTCAGAGGACCAGGCGGTGTTTGCGTAGGAGATGATGGGCCTAATAAATTTTTTGAATAGTGTTGTAATTGATTCCTTGGAATGACCGAAGGTGGTTGTGGTGAGTACCCGGTACACATTCAGTCTTGGTATGGCTTCAGCGCCAATGTTGTTTGTGTGAGGTTTGAATGTCAGATTGTGGTTGTAGGACGGTGGGGTATGGGAGTGTTGTTAAGCGTAATATGGGGGTGAACACAGTGTTAACTGTTGTCTGGTGTTAATAGTGTTAGGGAAGACTTGCTAGCAGACACCCTCATTCTGTTATCCAACAGCCACTTCAAGAGAGTTCAGGTACTGCTGGAGGTGTGCAGTGGCGATTCTGTGTTTGTGGTGTAGTGGGATAATTGTGAGGTCATCCTCGTATGATCAGATATAGGTGTTGGGTTCTGTGGGATTTGCCAGGTCGTTCATGAAGGCGTTGAAAAGGGAGGGGGAACGGACGAGCTCTGGAGGACACCATTAGGAAAGTGGCGGGCACGGGATGACTTGTTATTATAGACAGTGTGTGCTTGTCTGCCAGAGAGGAAATTAGCAATCCATTTCTTGTAGGTTGGATGTATCTGTGTATTCAGTATTTTGTTTATGAGGACGTGTCTTGGAACTGTGCCGAAGGCCTTACTAATGTCGGTAGCGCATACCAGGAGCCGTTTGGCTGGCTTCTTATCATTCAGGCCTTCATGGATGGTTTGGGTTCGAGAGTGGTGGTCGAGTGTTGGGTCCAGAAACCGTGTTGTGTGGGGGAGAGTGGGATGTGGGTATTAATTTTGTTCAGAACCAGTCTCTCCAAGATTTTTGAAGGGTTTGGGAGAAGAGAAATTGGTCTGTACGAAGCTAAATTTGTGGAAGCTTTGTTGAGTTTCAGGATGGGCATAATTTTCATTTTTTCAGGTGCTGGGTATTGTATTATGTAGTATGGAAAAGTTAAAGATGTCTGTGAGGGTCGCGATGGCGTGAGGACCCAGATGTTTAAGGCGAATGTATGGTATGCCATCTGGACCCGTTGCTGGCGAGTTTTTAATTTGGCAGATGGCGGCTATGGTCATGGCTGGTGTGAAAGGAGGTTCAATGTTTGGGTCGATCTGTAAATTGTGTAACAGTTTGAGTACCCTCCTGTTGTCTGGATGGAGTGGTAGGTGGCAGGTGTTTGTGTAGTGTTTGTTGGGTATGTCCGCTTGTTGATGGTCTGATGGGATGGTGTGGGTGTTGGGTGGTAGAATTGCCTCATGTGGGTCCATGTATTTGTGTTTTTGTTTTTGAGGCTTCTAATGAGTTTCGATAATATTGATGGTGAGGTCCGGAAGTTTGTGTTTGCAACCACATCCCGCCACAGTTCGTCTGCTGCTCACTCACAAGTATCTGCATCTGTTTCTGCATTTAGGGTTTGAATCTGTGTGATTCGGTCATTGGTGGAAGGAGGGTTACGGAGATGATTTCGCTGCTGAATTTTGCGCTTAATATGGCTGGATGTGGTGTTTGTGTGTGTAAGAAGTGCTCAAGTTCTATTTGTTTTGACCAATGCCGTTTGTATTCATCTGTGATATATTTAGGTGTCCGGCATGGGCTAGGGGAGGTTGTGATTGCCCGGGAAGTGGTGGTGGGGCTGAGAAGTGCGGGGGTGGGGGTGTGGCTGTGCCACCACCCCCACCCCCGGGTTGGGGAGTCACCGCCGACAGCGAGATCACCGGGGAGCGGCGTCGGGTGCTGATGCGAAGGAGAAGGGGGGGGGGTGTTATTGTTAATATCAGTGCTAATGTTGTGGGTTGGGTGGCAGTTGATGCATTGCCACTCGTGTGGTATGTTTTTCTTGTTGTAGACACCAGAGCATTGTTTTGTGTACTGTGTCCATGTCCCACAGCTGCACTGGAGTGCGCCACTGCGGCGCTTGTATGGGCGCTCACAGGTGGGACATGGGTATGTGTTTGGACCGGGGTTGACTTCTATGCCACTGGCTTTGAGAAGAAGAAGGTAACCGAAACGCCGGTGATTGTTCACTTTCCCATAGGAAAAGAATTTATGTATATGTTGTGGCTCCGGCAGCGCCGACGTGGACTGGTGGGGTCTCGTAGGCTCCCTCTTGGACGGGGCCAGTACGATACGTAGTGACAGCGAGCGTAGGAATTCCAGCACTCCGAAGCTGCTTGATCGCCGGTGTTCTAAACGATCCAAACCTTTTGCGATCGTAGGGGTTTGATTAAATCGGAAATTTTTGTGATCGTCGGTGTACGAAGCAATCCGGAGTTGCTACGATCGTAAGTGTTCAAAGTAATCGGAAGTTTCCGCTACCATATGTGATCGCAGTGAACAAAGTTACCGCGATCGTAGATATTTGAAGCGATCCAGGGTTGCCGCGATCTTAGATGCTCGGAGCAATCAGAAGTTGCTGTGATCGTTAGTGTCCGAAGAGATAGTTAGTGTCCGAAGAGATTTTTACGACCCCAAAAATTTTGAACGACCATCAGCAGGTTTATCTTCCCGCCAGTGTCATGACCTCGTTCCAAATACGATGAATAATGGGCAGTTGAAGAGATTTAAAAATCCAAATACAGAGCAGCTTAACAAACACTAATACCGAGACCAACCTTTAACCTTTGTCGAACAGCCCTCCGATATAATCGCGCCAAAGTTGCTGAAAACCTCATGTGTCAGAATTGGTAAAACATATTCCAATTACTGAACATAAATAAATCAGAAACATTGATTGAGTTTTGCTAAAACTCATTCACCGTTGCAATTAGTGACCCAATTAACAGAGATAACGTGATAGGATACTCATATTAGTAGTAGTAGTAGCACCAAGAATCGCCCTAAAAATTAGGAGCAAAAATCGCCCTGGAAAATAGGAGCAAAAATCGCCCTGGAAAATAGGAGCAAAAATCGCCCTGGAAAATAGGAGCAAAAATCGCTCTGGAAAAGGACTGCAAGAATCGCTCTGGAAATATGGTGTGCAAGAATCGCCCTGGATAATTTGTGACTCTATGTTTGTTATTTGTGAAGGATTTAGTGAAGGAATTAGGATATATGT
>SDVV010027551.1:0-12088 GCA_016164225.1 Gammarus roeselii | reverse complement strand
CATGAACGATCAGCCGGCCATTGTATGCTATCGTAGCTTGCGCTCAGGCATGTAGGTCAGTGCGCAATTTTCCTTACATTGTGTAAGCAGGCGAGCATTTTAAGCTCGTCCTATCTTAAAGCACTCAAAACCAGTCTCGTGGATGTCCCGACCTTATCAAATACTTCCCCTATTCAAGGTACCTCTGATGACCTTTAGTATAGCGTTCCACAGGACACTAGTCCTTCCTGCATCAGGCTCAAACCCTTGCTAAGTGAATCAAGTTCTGCACTTTTAAATGCATGAAGGCGCCTCCTGCATCAGGCTCAAACCCTTGCTAAGTGAATCAAGTTCTGCACTTTAAATCAATGCTACACTTTTTCGAGGCAATAAGAGACGATTAGTAACTACAATATGTTTCTTTCGACTTGCCACGAGATCACAGCAACTAATGTTTGCTACAAGCAAGATTTCTCAACGAACACTCGCTCTATGAGCATCAGCAACGTTTGTTCACATAAATGTTGAATTTCATGAATAAAACAGTATATAATTTGTGAAATATTATGAAACACAGCTTTATATGTTTGTGTATGATTATCTGAAGTATGTTGAAACGCTTCACATTTTTTTTCTCCTGAAACTGTTTCAACAAAGCGTAACTCTGGCGTTTATTGGCAGAAACTAATGATGTGTAGTAGATACCTTTACCCATACAGAGAAGTGGGCAAATATGAACGGAAATATAATACCCATCTAACTATTCTCACTATGTTTTTCTCTTATTTTGTTCCCTCCTAGAGTCTTCACACTAACCAACGTGGTTACATTCTATCGCTTCATTGCGCTGATGGACACTCGTGCCCTGTCCCGCATTAAATGAGATAGTGCAATACTTGATCCCTGCGGGCTAATTGGACAGCGCTGCGCATGTGCAGGTGTCAATATTACTCTCCGTTCCGCTCCAACTAATGGCCAATATCATCAATTGGCATTAGTTCAGGTACTTCTCCCTCCCACCACCTCCTTGATTATGTCTGTGGTCTCTTTTTAGCGGGATTACCTTGAGCATAACGAGGGCGAGCGATTTAGCTGGAATGTTCCACACCCTCACTGAGACGCGCCCTGCGGAGAGGAGGAGGATGACCTACAACGAAGTCGGGGGGAGGCCGGGGGTAGCCGTTGGCAATCGGGGGGAGGCCGGAGGCAGCCGTTGACAGTCGGGGAGAAGCCGGGGGCAGCCGCTGGCAGAAGTCTTAACCCCTCAGTGTATTACACTGATTTTTTTTTTAAATCGATAAATCATATTTCATTTTTTCATATTTCGCTCAGAATGGAAGTTTCAATGTGGAAGATCATTTAAATGTTTACTCCAGCACTCTAACAAGAAACTAGGTAGCGCTGGCAACGCATGGGACAATAGTTCTGCTGCTCACTGTACGCGTCATCTTTCGCATACGTAATTACCCATCAGAAGTGCTTATTATGGAAGTGATAGTAAGTTCTAATGTCATACGAAGCTTTGATTGTAATGATGATAGTAGGGCTAGCAAGCAATGTTGTATCGGGTAACCTTAATAGTGATCGCTTTTAACACGATGTAATTGACTGAATCGTGCTCATCGCTGATTAATATGCTTTAATGATCGAATTATATCTTTGATTTATAAGTTTGCTCTTCAATTTTTTTTGCCGTCCCCACTGATTGTTCCCGTTCTTCTGTTTAGGTTCCGCTTTCGATTGTAGCGTCTATTAAAGTTGCCTATCGATCAACCAACGTGTAATTATGACCCATAAACGCGAATACATATGTAAAGTATTGCCTCCGTAGAAGTCCATCAGTAGTGGTATGTGTGAATATCGTTTTAGATAATTTTCTCATGAAGAGAAATGATTTGAGCCGTCTTCATGATAAGATAGAAATTGTTGTTCCTCTCACAAAGGTTTGGTAGCATTGTTCGGTGATAAGTCGCTCACATTTTCATACATGGGTCCGAGTACGACCTCCATGTCCAGGAGATGATTAACATGTATTGACAGCCGTGGAGGGGACAAGACAGGGTCTTGATATATTTTCAACGTTAATGAATGTGTGTGTAGTCAAATAGATCAATTATGATATGAGCATTGTTGGAAATATTGTGCTCTCGTTGACGACGGAGGTTTATGTAGATTGACAGTTTTTTCTTCCGTCTATAAAAAGGTGATGTCTGAATCTATGATGGTCGTACTGAAAAATTCTTCCCGATACGGAATATCCATTCTACAATGAATAATCACTGGGCGACGGTAGATAAGATACGGACTAAAACAGAGTGATGTGCATGTCATTCCTACCAAGCACAGCAGATACAGGGAGTGAAACTCCCTGCTGCCGGTCCATGTACCCAACCAGTCGAGAGTCTGGCGGTCTGTCGGCACTCGTTTGGCCCCATGACTACTAAACTTCAATTTAGGAGGGAACTGACATGCCAGCCTATAACTATAGTGATGTCTTGAGCCTTAGGCTTCATGTTAGGGCGTGTATAGTGCAAAGACTGCCGAACTATAGATGTTGTTGTTATTCCTTCAAGCAACGCAAACACTTTCTAGATTTCAACACCTGCCCTGTTCTTGCCGTATCTTTCTAAACACTTTTACGTTTTTACACAAATCGTAACAGTTGGAAAATTGCGTTCTCCAAATTTAGCGTCGAATAAGGTACTCTTCGGGATAGATGGTTGAAATGTGATCTCGTGATGCTGAAAATGTTGGACCATATTTATGTTTGTAAGTAGCACGGCGGCACTGGAACTAGATTCTGTCTGTTATGGCCTATTTCAGATGCCATATCGCCATTTATCTATCACACCGTCATGAGGACAGTGATCTCATACACGGCAGCTTGCTAGGATGTGTGTGATCTTGTGGGCATCACCAAATGTTTTGCCTGCAAAATATGCTTTTGATCAACCATAAAATTATACTTATTAAGTATCAGTGCGCTGAGGCGGCATATTCAGCAGTAGATTTTAATAAATATTAGACCCCTGTCTTCTTTTGAAGTAAAAAGCACCTGATGACACACGACATGTATTCTGAAAAAAAAAGTATAAATTCTCCTGGTTCACATGTTTAGTCAATCTCCCCCCCCCTCCCCCTTGGGTGAAACCTACTATTCATGTGCTCAGGTTGGTGTAGTACATGAAGTTAGATACATGAATAGCATACGTCACACTTCCTAACTGTATATCCAGGAGCTAATCTGTTGACTCTAGATTATCTCTGACTCTAGATTAAACCTGACTCTAAGATTCCCTCTGGCTTTAGATTGCCACTGACTCTAGATTATCCCTGACTCTAGATAACCCCTGACTCTAGATTACCCCGACTCTATATTGCCCCTGACTCTAGATTATCCCTGACTCTAGATTACCCCTGACTCTAGATTACCCCTAACTCTAGATGACCCCAGACTCTAGATTACCCCTGGCTCTAGATTATCTCTGACTCTAGATTACCACTGACTCTAGATTACCCTGACTCTAGATTACCCCTTACTCTACATTACCCCTGACTCTAGATTACCCCTGACTCTAGATTACCCCTGACTCTAGATTACCCTGACTCTAGATTACCCCCGGCTCTAGATTATCTCTGACTCTAGATTACCACTGACTCTAGATTACCCTGACTCTAGATTACCCCTGACTCTACATTACCCCTGACTCTAGATTACCCCTGACTCTACATTACCCTTGACTCTAGATTACCCCTGACTCTAGATTACCCCTGACTCTAGATTACACTTGACTCTAGTTTACCCCTGACTCTACATTACCCCTGACTCTCGATTACCCCTGACTCTAGATCACCCTTGACTCTAGATTACCCTTAACTCTAGTTTACCTCTGACTCTAGATTACCCCTGACTCTAGTTTATCCCTGACTCTAGATTACCCATAATCATTGGTGGTAGTGTTTGTCGTCCAGACGAGATCGCCTCGGCCTCAGTCATCATAAACTAAAAAATATTAAATGGCGAATACGTCGCCAGCAGGCATTGTCAATGAAAGCCGGTTGACCTACATGTAGGCATGGAATTACAGCAAGGTAGTTCATTCATTCAGCCAGACAAGCACAAAACAACGGCTCATGACTACGATCAAAATCTTCACAGTGGCGCGAACAACTCCTGGTCGAATGGTTTGTAATGAGGATAATGATGTCTTCTCAAATGATCCTTACATGGCGAAACAGTTATATAGTTGTTTCATTTGCGTCTATGGAGTTTAAATAATTTTACTTCCCAGAGTTTGTCGTAGAGTTCTCGACAGGACATAATACCTCCAATTTATACTTGGCCTCGATGTTTGCGACCTATTCCTGCCACTGTATGTTGCCCCGTCCTTGGACCGTCGCGTGCAGACGCCACGCCGTCTGGTGGCGAGCCTAAGAACTTGAAAATGCCAGCACAAATGGTCGACCATAACCAAATTGGGCACACTGGAAAAAAGTATTACTTATACACAAAAAACTTTATGAGATTTTGCAAGCATCTGCTAATAAATATTAAATTAATGCACAGCCAGACCTTTATGCTCGTCTGTGAGAGTTTTTATTTCTATTGCTGTGTTCGCGAGGGTGGTCGTAAAATCTTCAACGAATTGACGTAGTCAAGATTGAGAGAGGCACATATTTCCTTTAACAAAGACCCGTTTCACGGTTTGTACATCACCTGCCCTTAAAATATATTGCGTGCGAAATCTATCAAGATGATGGACTTTGACAAAAAACATTCTTATACTGACCGTGATTATATCCTTGAAGGACTTTTAGTTCATAGTATAAGTTCACGTACATGAGTAGCTATTAATGTATTGATATACCTTCATTGAAGATGCAGGGAACGGGTTTTAACTTCCCTTAGCAACAGCATGATAAACATGGTATGTGCGGATGCTGAGGCCACATGCCTGCCTGGCCAAAGCTATATAATTGTAAATGAGCGTCTCACGACAATAGGGTGGCCAGAGAGACTTGCGATTAAAATCTCGGTTAGTTGAACTGTGTCTCAACAGGGTGACCTGTTGTCATGCCGGGAGTGGCAACTGTTGGCCGGCAAGCAAGCGCTTTCTCACTGTACAAGAAGCTTACATTCAATAATGGTGTCTATTCATGGTCGAATGTTCAGAACTTTTATATCTGTAATGATATTGTTAATTCAAGATATTTTGCTTTACTGTTCACGTAAAGCAGTAAAGCCAGTCAACTGTGTATGTATGTATGTATGTATGTATGTATGTATGCATGTATGTACGTGTATAGAGCTAAGTACGTACGTGCATGCGTATATTCGAGCATATGTACGTACATGAGTTTAAAAAAATGAAAAACAAAAAATAAATTTCAATGCAATTTTAAAATTAGAAATTTCAATAAAATTATAAAAAAAATCGACACTCGGATTTTTCTTTAGTAGCCAAGTTATCACATCAATAGATTGATTTGGATTTGTCCGGTGTCATTTTTTTTATTTGATTGAAATTTTTAATTGTAAAATTGTATTGAAATTTAAATTTTGTTTTGTATATATATTTTTTTAACTCATACACGTACATACGCTCGAATATTTACATGCACGTACGTACACAGCTATATACACGTACATAAATGCATACATACATACACAGTTGATGTCCAATGCGAACGATGATAGGCCTGATGATTTGCAAAGAAAAAGCCTGCAATCGCATTATATTAGCAGCCTGCCTGCCGAGATTGGAGTCAGTGTTACGTGGAAAACAAGCGGAGAAGGGGCGGATCATTCTCAAATAGACAACAATGAATGTTCAAGTGACAAAAATTAGTTTACGTGATTTGGAAGAAAAAAATATCCGAAGATGATATGAGTCGGATCGAGCAAATAATGACTAGTGTTGAAAATACCAGTTATCTCAGAATGAGTAAAACAAGAATCAAAAGAGTGGGAGATAACATTCATGTGTGGATGAAGGAAAGAGGAAGTCGGCTTTGGGTAACTAATGTAGACGGGTTACAGTCGTATGTAACAAAGTTCAAGGGAAATAAGAACGCAACTCTTGAAATTGATATGATCCGAGTGGAAAATCACCATGACTGTAATAAAGCTGAGGTATTGGGAAAGTTTTTTTTCCTAAGAACCAAAGAAAATCTGGAACGTATGCAAGAATTCCTCATTGATGAAGAACGGAATGACATTGAATTTAAGAAGATTCGAATAATTAGGGTTCAAGAAGAAGAAGAACTACATTTGTGGACAAAAGGGCACGGAACAGCCTTCGGTATTCGCAACAAAGATATGCTGGATTAAATGATTGATTTTGAGAGGAAACTGAAACATCATGATGATGGGTATGGATGGTTGTACGAGCCCTGCTGTATCGAAAAAACGAGTTAGATGTCATTGATGATGCCAGCACTATCTGTAATTACTACTAATAAATACTAATAAGACTATGTAAATCCTAAATCAATTCCTTATAATATCCTAAAACTCAAAAGGTAAGCGATGAATTGTATACGTTGTGTCAGACGGAGGTAATATCGAATTGTTGAAGTCGGTAGAAGAATATGTTTCAAGTGGTGCAACGGTACCCATAAACATATCACGAGGTAAATGATCTAGATGTGTGACAGAATGGTGTGATATAAATCAGAGTCCGATGAGATAATAATCAGTCAATAATGGTATTCTGTTGTGGAATGATGGGTTATAGCTTGAGTCGTCGATTGTTCGAAAGTAATGGGGTGATGGGGGTCTGTAAACTTTGCCAGAAAGGAATAAAATTGAATAAACATAAATCCACGAGTAACGTGTGGAGACATTTGAAACGCAGTCATCGTGAAGAGTATGAAAATTATTGGAAGGAAAAAGGCAGATCAACTGTGCAAGTCGTCAAAGGATGAAGTGTCAGGAGATATTGAAGTAAATGTGGTATACCTAATATGAAATAAAGTGCCCGTTTGTATGATGATGGAAGCAAATATGAATTACTTGTAACATTCAATCCATCTAAGATTGAAAATCTGACCTCTCTGGTAACATATATGAGTCGAGATTGACAACGAAGTAGAAATAATTAGGTAGAAGTTATATAAAAAATCGTATGAGTGGGATATGTATATCTTAATGACTGAAGACCGTACATGAGGTTAGGTTAGGTTAGGTAATCTATCCTCTGGTAACATATATGAGACGAGATTAACCGCGAAGTAGAAATAAATAGGTTAAAGTTTTATGAAGAACCGTGTGGAGGGGATGGGGGGTCATATGTATATATCAATGACTGAAAACCATACATAAGGTTAGGTTAGGTACCATACATAAGGTCAGGTTAGGTTAGGTTAGGTTAGGTTAGGTTTTTGATGGGTGTGAATAACATGTGATAGTGATTTAGAATTGTATCAAATCAAAAATCAAGAATTATCTGAAAAAAAAGCTATAACATTCAAACAATGATGAAATTATATATGAAAACAGATTAAATTTGCTAGATCAAAATTGGAAGTTCGTATCAAAACTGCAATAGATAGATCAAAATGTAGAGTCAAGTGGAGATAATCGTTATGCATTGTATAAAACAATGACTGCAGACCGTACATAAGGTTAGGTTAGGTAAGGTTTTTGATGATATACTAGATCAGAATTGGTTGTGTGTATCAAACTGCAAAGGATTGATCAAAATGTAGAGACATGTGGAGATATTTGTTATGCATTGTATATTTTATCAATGACTGAATACCGTACATAAGTTATGTTATGTTATGATAGGATGATTATTTCTTTTAACATAACATACCGTGAAGATGATGCACATTAAATATCTTGTAACAAAAGCGAGGGATGTTGTTTTATGGGTTAGGTAAGGTTAAGTTTTTGATGCGTGTGAATAACATTTGATAGTGATTTAAAATTGTTCCAAATCAAAATCAAGAATCATATGAAAAAAAAACAATAACATTCAAACAATGATAGAATTATATATGAAAACAGATTAAATTTGCTAGGGCAAAATTGGAAGTGCGTATCAAAACTTTAAAGGATAGATCAAAATGTAGAGTCAAGTGGAGATAATCGTTATGCGTTGTATAAAACAATGACTGATGACCGTACATAAGGTTAGGTTAGGTTAGGTTGTGATGATTTACTAGATCCGAATTGGTTGTGTGTATCAAACTGCAAAGGATTGATCAAAATGTAGAGACATGTGGAGATATTTGTTATGCATTGTATATATAAATAGCTGAATACCATACAAAAGTTAGGTTAGGGTATGATAGGATGATTAGTTCTTTTAACATAACATACCGTGAAGATGATGAACATTAAATATCTTGTAACAAAAGATAGGGATGTTGTTCTATGGGTTAGGTTAGGTTAGGTTTTTGATGAGTGTGAATAACATGTGATAGTGATTTAGAATTGTATCAAATCAAAATCAAGAATCATATGAAAAAAACTATAACATTCAAACAATGATGAAAATATTTATGAAAACAGATGAAATTTGCAAGATCAAAATTGGAAGTGCGTATCAAAACTGCAAAGGATAGATAAAAATGTGGAGTCAAATGAAGATATTCGTTATGCATTGTTTGAAACAATGACTGAAGACCGTACATAAGGTTAGGTTAGGTTAGGTTTTTGAAGATTTACTGTATCAGAATTGATTGTGTGTATCTAACTGCAAAGGATTGCTCAAAATGTGAAGACATGTGGAGATATTTGTTATGCATTGTATATATCAATGACTGAATACTGTACATAAGTTAGGTTAGGTTAGGATTGGATGATTAGTTCTTTTACCATAAAATACCGTGAAGATGATGCACATTAAATATCTTGTAACAGAAGCAAAGGGTGTTGCTCTATGGGTTATGTTAGGTTTTTGATGATATGAATAAATCATAATCAATGAATAAGTAACATATGTATGCAGTAAAACATCTCAAACGATGATACATATTTCATGGTTAAGTTGGTTAGGTTAGGTTAGGTTGCCTAGGTATTATGCATCTGACAGTAAATGGTAACCCATTTTGCACAAAAAAATGTGTGTAAATGCCTACATGGTGCCCCTTACATGTGCCAACGCAGTGACGCAAACGATCCTGTATGTATAAATTTAGCTAATTATGTACCCTAGACATGATTTAAATCCTAGATCTTGTTGACTGCGGACCTTACATTACAGGTCTGTAGTAAAAATGTTAGAGTGTATTTATTCAATATTCGTTATAATCGACATAAATGGTAGGAGCAACACATCCAACAGTACAAAAAAATCTTATTCTAACAGTAAGAACCATACATAAAACTTGCTAACGCTTTAACATCCATAACAATCACTGACCTATGCGGTAAAGCTTACATAAACGTTTTAAACTCTACAGTCTACTAACGAGCGATGATCTAACATTACTTGAAACTAGTCGATATTACTGGACTTGTTACAAGCAAAGTGAAAAAATATATATATATGTAGGCACACAATCTACCAAAGATTGCTAAAACTACAGAGACAAGTGGATAGATTTGAAAAGAATAAAGCCTAAATCAATGAAAAATACCTAATATAAGTATGAAAACGTGGAAAATATATACAATCCTTGATAATATTAGGTTAGGAAGAGTTAGGTTCACGGGCAATATCACTAACCTTTAGTGAAAAATGCTACAGTGGATCTGGTGAATGCTCGAATAAGTCGTATATTCTGAATTTAAACGCAGTCTCATAACAAAGCTTGAATTAATCAATAACTTCTACGTGTCTAAACTGCAAACGGATCACAAAAATTTATTAAAGTAAGACATCCGGGAATAAGCATCTAGTAAAGACATGCAAGCGGTTAACATAATTGAGATGAACATTAAATTATTGAATAATTTTAACATTACCACTCTACATAAATCCGATAGAACAGATCTCCAAGATGACAATGAACCGGACCCAAATCCAATGTCGAGAAGTAAAACATACCAAATTTTGGATCATTACATTCAAATAAGCGTTTTTTATACCCAACATTCCATGAACAATATGCGAATTTATATCATTACAGATATATTTATCTGATAACCAATCAAAACATAAAACAACAACTATAAAATAGCTAAATAAGATTTTCTACTCTACCCTATAAAAATCAACATAAATCAACCGATCATTACTAAGAATACATAACAAAATATAATAACTTACAATAATCCATATCGTTCAGGTATTCTCGCTATTGGAATACCGCGGTTATTGAATACCGATATATCTGGTTAAAAACCTGGATAATACAATATGGGGGTCGATAGATTCTCTGAGCAGATGTTGCATCAAGCCAAAATACAAACATCAACTCGCCAACAACCTGACTTATAATCCATACTATTCCTATAGATAATATATACATATGATCGCACACTAAGGGTCGATCGCTCACTAAGGCTGCAAATTGTGTTACAAAACATGCCTACCACACTAATCCTATAAAAGAATATATAGTAATAAATTAACAAAACAGACAAAATATTCCAACCTCAACCGCTACGAATCCACCAATCAACCATCGAATGAGTCAATTATACCCTCAATTAGATGAGAATACAAACATATATGTCCACAGAAGAAATATTTTGAATTATAATCCGGACATAAAATACATAACGAACCATTCACTCATAAGTAGTAGTAGTAAGTTGTGCAAGAATTGCCCTGTGAAGGATTTAGATAGGGATAAAAGAGTTAGTTTTGGTGGGCGGGGGTAGGGCGCGGTGCATGCAACCATTGACTCAACCGGTTCGTACGCGGGGTAAGCGCAGAAACGAGGGGCGGCGGAGGGTACCGGAACTGGTTTACCGCGGCCAGCCGGAATGATGTTAACGGGTTATATATTTACATGAGGTTATTAGCATTTCAATGCTTGTGGTGGTATTGCAACATCGTTGCTTTCATAATGCACGTTCACTGCTATGTCCTCTGAATGTTTTCGGGGTATTGATAAACATACATTTATAGGATTTTTATTGATAATAATTTACATGTATTATTTTATATTAAAAAGCCTCACTTTCCGGGCCCTTCATGTTGTTCAATTTTTACATGTGGCATAGGATCTATTAGCTTATTGTTATTTTTATCCGAGTGTATTGATCAGTACCCTTAGCGCTCCTTTGTACTTATTATTGCAGTAACCCCCCTTCATTCATTTTTCTAAGCTGTGAGATATCCGATGAAGGAAAATAGATACAATATTTACAGGATGACTGAATCATTCCTGGAGAAGAATCACTTAAGAGTATATTTGACTCATTCAATGCTTGAATTGTGGCTTCGTAGCGGTGGGGGCTTGTGATATTTTTGTATGTTTTGTTCATTTTCACTATATATTCTTTTGTAGGATTCGTGTGGTAGACATGTCTTATAACTAAATTTGCAGCCTTTGTATGCGAACGGTCCTGTTTTTACCAGCCTGAAGGTAGGATTACAGGCAACATTCTGTGTTTTCCATCTATTTATAACATATGTATATATTATCTATAGGATTAGTATGGATTATTAGTATGATTATTGGCGAATTTAGGTATGTATTGTGGGATGATGCAGCACCTACGGTCGAGAATCTATCTACCCCATATTGCATTATCCAGTTTTGAAACATTTATATCAGTGTTCCATTGATGCGTTTTTTCCAATACCGAAAATACCTGAATGATGTGGATTTAGTGTATTTTAAGATATTATGTTATGTATACTTAGTAATGATCGATTGATTTAAGTTGTATTTGTATTGTTTCGGAATTTCGATCAGTTTACTCATACAGTTTTGTGCATTTTAGGCTTGAAGCATCCACATTATTTCAGACATATTTTCTAGGTTGTTGCATCATTGTGGTAGTTTTATGTGTATATATGACACATCTGTTACGATTAACCCGTGGTTACTTTAGTTAAAGAGATGTTACTTTATCCCTGTTGTGGAATGATGTTGAGGCTAATTTCATTAGATTTTGTATATACTATACCGTATTTACTTTAGGTTTCAGTTGTATCGCTCGTATGTCTTGGTATCTTATACACATTTCTTGTTTGTTTGG
>SDVV010027550.1:0-12088 GCA_016164225.1 Gammarus roeselii | reverse complement strand
ACATTCTCCACCATTTCATCTCCAACTCTCGCATTAAGGTCACCCAGTACAACTACATTAAAATGACCTCCAAAACTCTCAATACACTCACTCAAGTCAGTCCAGAATTGCTCCCTCTCCTCCTCACTCCTCTCGCTACCAGGTCCGTGGGCACTCACAAATGCCCATCTTTCTACGCCTAACTTAACTTTCACCCACATCAATCTTGGGGACCCTCCATTTATTTTGATACAGCAAAAAAAAAATTCCTATACCCTGTGAACTTGTAAATTTTGGAACATAAACGCGAACAACAGTATGCGAACTCACTTGTCACTCATTGGTTACAATACTGTATAAGCGCAAAGCATTTGTTGTAAACCATTCAAAGACGAAAACTTAAGACCGGTGCGCAGCGACTATTGACAGGAGTTGTTAAGAGTGAGCTAAAGATTAGTTAAGGGAAAGTTGAAAAAAACTTAAGATGCAAATGAGATCGAAAAAAAGTAATCCAATTCAAGATGGGAGAGACAGGAGAAATAGAGAAAAGTGAAGAAGAGAGGAGTTTGAAGGGAAATAAGGGTATTTACCTTCTCAGTTGGGCCGTGACTCAGTTCGGCACTTGAAACTAAAAGATGCCTTAGGGAGAGCCAGAGCACAGAGGCTATTGGTGCTGGTCTCACCTTGATCTGCCCCCGAAGTAGCCTAAACGAGTCAGGCAGGGGCCCTGCCAGCAGTGGTGGAGCCTCGATCACCAATCGATCGAACCTCTCATAACTCGCCCTGTTTCATATCATCGCCAGTGGGAACAGAGTCGTCCGTGTCAGTCACTGCGGGGTTGACCTGAATGCAGTCAGCGCGCTGATCGGTCCATTGGCATACTAACCTTTAAAGACACCAAAGCCCAACACATACACTTACACAACGTATACACTTACATATTCCTCGTCCCACATGGGGTAGCCATACGCAAATCTTGTTGATGCGATATAATGTGGTTGAGGGAAATGAACAAACTGCAAGGAAAAATGCTCTGGTGTCTCGTCACAGAATTATACCACACGGGGGAAAATATATTAGATTGGAGTGACAAGATTTTCTAGTGCGCTGCGTCAATATGTCAACTGTCAAAGCAATGCACTACACTACAACCTAAAGCCGGTCCCCCCTCTCGGCCAACGCACTCTCCCGCTGGCCGCGGTTTCCACCGCCGCACGTGGAAACCGCCGCTAAACAACAACCTTTAGCAGTAGCGCGTTGGGCAGCCTCTGATCCGGTTTGAGGCTGAGCTGCACGCTGATGGAGCCATGAGGGCCAACGCTAGCCACCTTCGGTTCTGCGCTTAAGCAGGGCACGCTGCATACAACCTGCCGCCAGCAGAGGAAAAATTATCGTCACATCACACGGCAACATTTATACAACAATTATCAACTTCAGCTATTGCCCTTCCCTCGGAATAAGATGGGCGGCCAAAAGCGAGAGTCCTTTTACACTCATACTTACACGCTGGTGCACAAAGAATTATTAGCGTCAGTTCACTTCGGGTCGAGAGCGAGCTTAGAGGTCTGTGTCAACAACAGGGCTGAACAGCTTCCACTGTTCACCCCTCTTCTCAGCAAACATGTCTCGCATCAGACAGCTAGATAAAAATAGCGAGGCTTTCTAGCGCCCTGGGGCCAGCGTCCTTCTAGCGCCAAACGTCAAACCAGCCACTAATGTTGCATCAAGTTAAAGACAACTGTAATTAAATTAGTGTGATTGAGTTTACTAATACGTAACATCGATGTCCTTCACGGGGCAAATTTCAAATGTAAGCACGGGTGCCACAGGTACAGAGACTCCTCCTTGGGAGAGCAAGGAGGATCAACACTGAACCTGTCCTGCCCGGAGCTTTAAAAATTTATAGTTGTTCTTAAAGTGCGGGAGGGGGAGGGGGGCAATGCACCCCAAAACCACTGAGGAGCGAACGTTCTTGTTCTTGGAGGATAAACACACAAGCCAGCGGAAGATTGTCAAAACATAAGGTTGGCAATTGTTGAACGTCTATCGAGTCTGAAGTGGGCTAAGCTTATCACTGAAAATTGATATATTGACATATGGAAGGGTATTGCCGCTATGAGGCCGTCTGCAACTAGCGGCAATACCGCTTAGCGGGCGCCTCCAGCAGTGAAGACTGACGATGATGGCCTGAGTCTCCAAGCGACAATGCGCCCGGGTATTACCGCTGCACAGCCCACAGCCTCGTCGTCCTATGCTTCAACAATGACAACATGCAAGCTTTCAGTGTGGTAAGATTAGGACGTGCAGCATCTGCTTTTTGGCTACTAAAATTGAAGGTGCAAACAATATATTCAAGTATATTGAACATACATATACAAGACGGTTGTGCCAGAATTTTGAGGAGAACAAGAAGAAGTTCTGAAAAGAGGTAAAAAGGGTGAGACCAGAACGGAGAAAGTGGTGAAAAATGAAAACGGCCAGTTGTTGTTGGAAAGTGGTGATGTACGGAAGAGGTGGGCCGAGTATTTTGATGAGTTGTTGAATGTGGAGGATGACCAAGCGGCAGAAATTGTCTCTGTTGGTGGTGGTACTCGGATGCTAGTTTTGGGAGAAACACTTGTGGCGGACATTCCCACGGAAGAGGTGCAGGAGGCGGTGGAGGTGATGAAAGCAGGGAAAACCCCTGGTTTGGATTGTGTGGCTACCGAGTGCCTGAAGCAGGGTGGAGTAACGATTGTCAAAAGGTTGGTGAGGCTACTGAACTTGTGTTTTGTGGCAGGCGTGGTAGCGATTGAGTGGCGCAGTGCCTGCATTGTTCCGCTATATAAGGGCAAAGGAGATAAACAATGAATGCTGCAACTTGAGAGGTATCAGTCTGTTATGTGTGGTTGGTCAGTTGTACGGGAGAGTGCTGATCAAAAGGATTCGAGACTGTACGGACTGCGCAATTTGAGAGGAACAGTGTGGCTTTAGGAGTGGTAGAGGGTGTGCCGGTTAGATTTTTGCAGTGAGACAGGTCTGTGAGAATTACTTTGCAAAGGGAAACGATGTGTTCTGGACCTTCATGGATATGGAGAAGGCATACGACAAGATAGACAGGGAAGCGCTGTGAAGGGTGTTGCGTTTGTATGGAGTGGCGGATATCTGTCGAGAGCGGTTCAGAGTTTTCAACAGGTATTTGCCCGCTCCATACAAACGCAACACCCTCCACAGCGTTCCCCAGTCAATCCTGTTGTATGCCTTTTCCAGATCCATGAAGGCCCAGAACACAACTTTTTCCTTTGCAAGGTACTAATCATAGACCTGTTTCACTGCAAAAATCTGATCGGCACACCCTCTTCCACTCCTAAAGCCACATTGTTCCTCCCCAATTGCGCGGTCCACACAGTCTCTAATCCTTTAGATCACCACTCTCCCGTACAACTTACCAACCAAACTCAACAGACTGATACCTCTCGAGTTGCAGCATTCGTTTTTATCTCCTTTGCCCTTGTACAGCGAAACAATACAAGCACTGCATCACTCAATCGGTTTCACGCCTGCCACAAAATACAAGTTCAGTAGCCTAACCAACCATTCGACAATCGTTATTCCACCTTTTTCCATGCCCCCGGTCGCAATGCCATCCAAACCAGGGGCTTTCCCTGCTTTCATCACCTCCACTGCCTCCTGCACCTCTTCCCTGGTTATCTCCGCCACAAGGCTCTCTCCCAAAACTAGCATCCGAGCACTTCCACCCACAGCAACAATGTCAGCCTCTATCATCCACGACATTCAACAACTCATCAAAATACTCGGCAAACCTCTTCCGTACATCAAACTTTCCAACAACAACTGGCCGTTTTCATCTTTCATCACTTCCTCCTTTCCGGTCTCTCCCTTTCTCACCCTCTTCACCTCTTTCCAGAACATATTTTTGTTCTTCTCAAAATTCTGGCACAACCGTCTGCCCCACCTGGCATCAGCGTCCCTTTTGGCTCTCCTCACCACTCGTTTCACCTCGTTTCTCCTCTCTTTGTAGCTTTCATGAGCCACCTCCGACTTCACCTGCAACCACTCCTCAAACGCTCCTCTTTCCGTGCCACCGCCAGTTTGACCTCCTCGTTCCACCACTCGCAACTCCTCCTTCTGCACCCGCCCACCCCCACGGTGCGCCCCACACACATTCTTCGCACATCTCAGCAACGCTTCTCTTAACTTCTCCCATTCTTCCTCCACATCTCCCAGGTCCTGTCTTCTCACGTTGTCATATTCCTACCACAACGCCTGCTGGAATTCCTCACCTCTGCTTCTCACATTCAGTTCACTCACTTTCACATGCTCTCTTTTGTTGTCCTTCCACCTCTGCTCCACTCTACCAGCAGATGGTCAGACACTCCTCCACCCTCCCATCTCAACACCCGTACAACCAACAGCCTCCCGCTACTCTCCTCGAAATCGGCACAAAGCCCATCAGCGCTCTCTCCACTACTGTACCACGGGCCATGCGCACCCTTGTGTACTTGTGGATATCTTGATAACATAAACGATAAGATAATTTGTCGTGGAGGGATGTTTGGCTTAGAGCAGTGACTGGCTCTTATTTTGATACAGTAAAATAAGAGCCTGGAAACTTGTAAACTTCGGAGCTTAAACGCAAAGAACAGTATGCGATGGTATTTTCACTAACTCGTCCTTATTGGTTACAATACTGCCTCTGCATAGCGCTGCGATTGATTCATTGTGCGCTTCAGGTTGGTTTGTGGAGAAATATAGATGATTTTTCGCAATACTATTTGTGTTATAGAAAGTAGGGCTCTATCTAGAATCTGAGCCAATGCAGGAGTACTGAGTATTACTGCGGGTTCTTGTGTGTTGTTCTCCCCACACTTTGGGTTGGAGGGGGATGAGAACTGTATATACCGGGGCAGCTATTTTTGGAAGTGGGGCCACACTTCAGACATGAGTGTGTTCGCATTAATAGATGATACGAACTTCTTTACCATGATTCTTTTTGAGATTTTTACGCAAGAATTTGTTTTTGCCGCTTCCCGCTTGTACGTAATTTCATCTGTTCTTTTGGGGTGAGCCGCTATCAATTCAATGCACGCTTCAGATGTCGTTTTGCTATTTCACAAAGCCCACTCCATCAGATCGTTTAAATTTTACAAGGTGTTCCTTAGTTATTGGGATGCTGAAGATGGCAGCGTGAAGGTGAACATTATCAAAGTCTGCCACCATCTCGTCACAGGGGTGATGGGTTGTTGTGTAAGCAGTGAACGATTGACGCATAATGAATCGGTGAGCTGTACAGGTATTGAAAGGGCAGAACTGTTAGCCCATTACATATGCCACGTTTAATGTCGTGATCTGTGTTCTGCTTCATGATTTAATGGTATCTTTTTCTCCCCATGTGTTTGTGCTGTTGGGCTGGCAGAGTTGCACTTACTTAGCTGCATGCGCGCTGGTTTGTTGCTTGCTTCCTAGTGCAATCTCCTTCAGGTGCTTCACCTTCAACCTGCACCCTGCATGAGCTTGTCAATCCGAGAGGACCCATCACATTCAAACAGCCCCACTTTGGTGAGTACACGTTATCTTACTTAGGCTCGTCTTCTTGGTGCGGGGTAACTAGTGCTGGCAGCTCTTCTATCCATTGTGAAGTATTTTATCGATTCAGTTGCGGGGGTGATAGCATGAGCTATAATACTTTACTGCTATCCTGCTTCTTGCACGTGCCTGGTTCTAAGGGCGTTATTCATCATTAGATGTATACCTTACTTCTGTTGATTTATTGCAGGGGCACTCTGTTTTGGGCTCAACCTACTTTTTCTCAGCTGGCGGTTGCCAGTCTGAGTCTATCGCTAGCAGAGCCAGGGGTCCTCCTCAGCGTTTACCTTGACAGCCATGTTGAGGTTAGTTGCCCGCGTGCTGTCAAGTCTGCCTGCAGTATTGTTACGCCGGTTGTCTCTCCAGCATGTCCTGTTTTCTCCTCTCCAGCTTGTACTTCGCAAGTACGGTAGATGCCACTGCATCTACTAGCCTGCTAACGACTCTCCCCTGCTTGTTATCCTGGCTGCTGGATGCACATGTTTAGTTGTTCTCATCAATAGCATGTAGCTCTTCTTGCAGCTGACTGATCAGCTTGACCATAGACTCCAATTACTTGAGCAGTAATTGGAGTCTACCAGTCCTCCACGAGGTGATAAGTTGTGAATAGCTTCATCTAATACCGGTAGTGTCATTACCATTGTTCCATGTTTTACCAATACCCTAACTTCCCTCTCTCTTGATCCAGCTCTCACATCCAGTTGCTAGAGTTCATCTCGCTAACACCTTTTCTTGTGCTTGACCTCTTTTTGGAGTTGAATTCATGATTTAGCTGCATGTGACGACTGAAGGTGCTAGTGATGGTTGTCCAGCTTATGCAGTCAGCGAGATGAAATTGCTTCACCAGCAGTACCAAAAACACCTGACCTAATTAGAGGTAAGCTTGATGCAGCCCAGTTATGGCATTTAGCAGTCCCCACTGAGGTGACTGCAGTCAGCACGTCTGTCAATTGGGATTGGACATCTTGTTCTTGAGAGCCATAATACATCCAACATTTTAATCTGGAACCGTAATTAACGTATCTTGCTACCTCATTGCTTTACCCTCTTTCCCTGTAATAAATATCCACTCATTAATCTTGCACTTGTCCAGTCAATCGTTGATTAGGCACCGACCCCAAAGGAACTGATCCTCAAAAACTTCATCTGCGGTAAGAGCCCTGACTCCCAGAACCAGGAACCTTTTGTGACCGTCCAGCTAGTGTTCCGCGCATTGCCTATTCTTCACCGGGTGAGTTAAACCAGTTTTGGTCACCTAACCTAACTAACCCTAACCTGTGACTGACTGTTGAGGGTTTACTTTGCTATTGCTCTCCCAACTTGTGGTTGTGCTCTTGAGTCAAATTCAGTCGGTTTTACCACTTCTGCCGCAACAGTATCTTCAGGATGAAGAGTAGTTATGGTGATGGAGAAGTGGTCACTCTCATAGTGGTCAAGCAAGGTCTGGGGTGACGATTAGAGAGCAATAGAATAAATATATGGCCGATAACGAGGCTGTCTGTGCATGCGCGTCATTTCAGGCGTAGCAGTTGGCAATGCGACTGGAGTACATGTGACCTCTTGATTTACTGTTGTGGCCTGGCCTGTGCCCGATCGAGCGTCAGCAGAGAGTGCGATGAAGTGAGCATTAGGCCCGTTGGGAGAGGTTGATATGTATAGCTCCAGGTGGGTTTCTTGGGTAACAAACCACCATTGGATTATTCGTTTGAATTCGTTTCATGATTCCAGCATAGTTTGGACACTATCCTCTAATGTTTAATCGAAGGACGAGTGTATCAGACATGGGTAATGTGGGACAGGAAAAAGTTTAGATCTAAGCTTGAGCTGGCGTGGTCGTATTCAATATCGTTTCGGTACAGTATGTCGCTCACGGCCTGTCGACCGAGATCAACGAGTATTACTAAAGTTTCTTCGTGGTTATGGGCCAATGAAGGGTGGTTTCCAGTCTTATCTTCATCGTTCAAGTCCGCGACCATGCGTTGAACTGGTGAGCAACAAGCGATAATCTCCTGTTTGGAATGATGGACGGGGTGGGATGAGTATTACTTTATAATATAATAATTTACCTTAGGATCACAAGATGGAGTGCCTAAGCGACGTAGAGTCGGAGGGGCATTTGGTGCTCTTTTTCAGTTGATGACGGGCGGTTGAGGATTCTAGGACTTCTATTGCCATGGCAAGCACAAGGAGTTAAGGATATACGAGGACTCTGGATAGCCTGCAGGGCAACCAGGGAAAATCTTAGTTGTACTTGAAGGAGCGTGAGTTTGGTCGTCGATGAGAGGAGATCACGGGCTCTCAGCTTATGGAGCTGGTGAGAGGTTGACCAGTGTAAGAAGACAGCAACAGGCCTTTTGGCTCAAACTGGGTGGCATTTTGAAAATAAGATAAGTTCTGATCTTGCGTTGCCTCCAGCGGTGGTAGGTGGTTGCCCAGTTCCAGATCGAGGACTCTAGTTGCGCGTTCACCCGCAAATGAGGGACGGGACGAGATGGGGATGACTGTCATCGTGGCTTTCTCCAAGTTCATCGCGTTGTAGATAAGAATCCTTGAAACTGGAACTCATGCATATCTAGTGAGCGGGTGGATGATTGTATCGGTTACTTGTCTCTTGTTTGAAAAGGAGAATCTCTTCTTTGAGTCTGTATTAGTAGCAATTGCGTGATGCCGCAGGGTGGTCCTCCGAGCAGTTTGTGCATTTAGGAGGTCGGCTACTATTAGGGCCATGTGCTTGCTCACTTCTATGACCAACTTTTGGTCGTTGTAGCAGCGTCTGGGATTAGGAATGTAGTCTCGGACCGAGCCCTTATATTCAACTAATGTGAACATACGGAGGTAGGGAACAGGTTTCAAGGTAAGGATGTAGAAACCAGCGTATTTGTCAACTCCGTTTCGCCGTCGTTTCACTCAGTATAGTTTGGTGACTTGTTCATCCGTTAGATCAGCATAAATGTCGCGACTGTACAGGATTGTCTTTTGGACCATGTCGAGAGTAGGGTGTTGATCAACTCACATGGATAGTAATAAATTCTTTCATGTTATGGTTGTTTTTTGTACCTCATCGTTCACCTCCACTATGAGGGAACCGTTCTTAAGCTCTGTGATGCGTTTCGGGGGCTCCTTAATTCAGCACGAAGTTGACGATCAGCTTGAATTGTGTTCGTTTCCGCTAGGTTCTCTCCCGAAATTGCCTTGACGGTGGAGAGCTTAAGCAGAGTTTTTTCTGAAAGAAGTCTTCAAGTATTTTAGGTTTTTCAGCTAATCGATCAAGAGGCTGTAGGCAGTTACAGAGATTTTTCATGGGTTTTCGTCCGGGTGAGGCGCTCACCACGATTTCAGTTTGTCGTGTTCTCCTCTCTATGTCCGCCACACCGAGTACGGATGGAGGGGGCCTGCTGTTCATGTGCCTCTCCACCAAGCAGCTCAGAGGAGGGGGGGGTGGAGTTTTGTTGGTTCTGGTGGCATAGCGAAGTTTTCTTCTGCCGAGTCAGTCTCTTCCATGATTGCAATTCGGCAGGGGGAATTGGCATCTCGGCCCTGCTCGCCAAAGGAGACAGCGATAATGTGGTCAGACGATTCTGCAAACTACCACGAGGCACTGTCAGTTGGCAATACGCCCAAGAGTCAGTCCTCATCAGTCTGACTCCTCAGCGCCCTGATAGGCTACCTAGTCTGGCTCTTAGGTTATACAGTTGTGAAGCCAAAAGGAATGTTGGGTAGAAGGTGAATGCTTCCGCACCCATGTCTCCTCAGCCACATGCGGGTCACAGCGGAATCGGGAACCGCAATGACCCGCAGCTACCACACGGCACACCAATTGCAGCCCGGTCGACACCGCACACTAATTGCAACCCGGAGGACACCGCACACCAACTGGAGCTCTGAGGACATCGCACACCGATTGCAGCCCTGAGGACATCGCACACCAATTGCAGCTTGGAGGTCACTGCACATCAATTGCAGCCCTGAGGACACCGCACACCAATTGCAGCCCTGAGGACATCGCACACCAATTGCAGCCCTGAGGACATCGCACACCAATTGCAGCCCTGAGGACATCGCACACCAATTGTAGCCCTGAGGATATCGCACACCAATTGTAGCCCTGAGGATATCGCACACCAATTGTAGCCCTGAGGACATCGCACACCAATTGTAGCCCTGAGGACATCGCACACCAATTGGAGCTTGGAGGTCACTGCACACCAATAGCAGCCCGGATGACACCGCATACCAATTGCAGCCCTGAGAACACTGTACACCAATTGGCGCCCCCATAAATTGCATCACTGAGGACATCCCACACCAATTCTGGCTACGTCTGATCAGCCGGACAGTTGATACGAGTAGACCCAAGAAATATAAAATAAAATTAATTGAAGACAACATAACAAGACACAAGATTAGATTAGAGTGACGAGGCTTTCTAGCACGCTGGAGTCATCGTCCTTCTGGCGCCGAATGTCAAACCAGCAAACAGTGCTGCATCAAGTTAGTCTTTGTTTTTCTTTGTTTTCAATGTTCGAGTTAAGGTTCACTACTGTGCAAAGGCAAAGTTCTTTGCGCGGCGAACGTCAATGGTATGTACGGGTGCCACAGGAGGTACAGGAACTCCTAAGGCGCTGAGGCCATATGGTCTCAGCACTCCCCGGATGGCAGTAAGGAGGAATAACACACTACCTACCCTGCTTCAGAGCTCCAAGGATCCGCAGTAGTCCTTAAGGTGCGAGCTACGCGCTTCAACACTTGCTGAGGGAGAAGATGAAGAAGAGACAAAAAACGGGGATCCCATGCATGAGATCTACACTAGGTGTAGGGAATTTCACGCATGAGAACAGCAAGAATGGAAAAAAGAAGAAGGAATAGTCGTAGAGAAATGTTGCATGAAAGAAAGAGCGCAATTTGGCTGTTATTTGCCACCCAAAAGGAGAAACGTTAGAACCGGTGTGTGAATGTTTGAGTTCATGTGTGTGCGTGCGTGTCTATGTGTGTGTTTGTGTGCAGCGACTATTAGGAGAGTTGTTAAGAAGGAGTCTGAGACAAGTTTAAGGAAATTTGAACTAAACCTAAGATGCAAATGAGGTCAATAAAAAGTCAAGCAAATCAGGACGGGAGAGAAAAGGAGAGATAGTAAAGGGTGAAGAAGAGGGGAGTCTGAAAGGAAATAAGGGTGTTAAACGCCCCGGTTGGGCCGTGACTCCGAGCGGCCCGTGAACCTAACAGATCCCTAGGGGGGTAACAAGACACAAACAAATCGAAATAAATAACATCAGATTAAATAGACCAAAACCCATGGAAGAAGGTCGTCACGGTAGGACAAGATATGTTGATGTAATTTTAACAAAACAAACCAGGTAAATTTAGTAAACAAGTTGAATGGAGTACCAGGATAGGGCAGATAAGGGTGTTCACCCCCATGTTGGAACGAGGCTAAGTGCGACCCGCGAAGAGCATGAGATTTACACTCAATGTAGGAAATCTCACGCAAGAGAACAGCAGGAATGGAAAGAAGAAAAAGGATCCATGTAAGAAGAACGCAACTTGTCGAGTCATGACCACTCGAAAGGAGAAAAGTTAATACCGGTGTGCGTGTGCACGTGCGCGAGCGTGTGGGTGTGTACAACGACTATTGGGCGAGTTGAGAGAGAGTTTGAGGTATGTTACAGGAAATTTGAACTCAACATATAACGCGAACGAGGTAAATAAAAGTTGAGTCGATACAGGCTGGGAGAGAAAAGGAGAAATAGTGGAAGGCAAAGAAGAGGGCAGTTTGAAGGAAAATAATAGGAGTCTGAAGGAAAATAATAGGAGTCTGTAGGGAAAGAAGAGGAGTCTGAAGGGAAATAAGAGGAGTCTGAAGGGAAATAAGAGGAGTCTGAAAGGAAATAAGAGGAGTCTGAAAGGAAATAAGAGGAGTCTGAAAGGAAAAAAGAGGAGTCTGAAAGGAATTAAGAGGAGTCTGAAGTTGAATAAGAGGAGTCTGAAGTTGAATAAGGAGTCAAGTTGAATAAGAGGAGGAGTCTGAAGGGAAATAAGAGAAGTCTGAAGGGAAATAAGAGGAGTCTGAAGGGAAATAAGAGGAGTCTGAAGGGAAACAAGGAGAGTATGCTGAAGAAAAATAAGAAGGGGCTGAAGGGGAAAAAATAAGAGTCTGAAGGGGAAAAAATAAGAGTCTGAAGGGGAAAAAAGAAGAGTCTGAAGGGGAAAAAATAAGAGTCTGAAGGGGAAAAAAGAAGAGTCTGAAGGGGAAAAAGGAGGAGTCTGAAGGCAAAAAAGGAGGAGGAGTCTGAAGGCAAAAAAGGAAGAGGAGTCTGAAGACAAAAAAGGAGGAGGAGTCTGAAGACAAAAAGGAGGAGGAGTGTGAAGGCAAAAAAGGAGGAGGAGTCTGAAGTGGAAAAATGAAGGAGGAGTCTAAAGGGGAAAAAGGAGGAGTCTAAAGGGGAAAAAGGAGGAGTCTAAAGGGGAAAAAGGAGGAGTCTGAAGGGGAAAAAGGAGGAGTCTGAAGGGGAAAAAGGAGGAGTCG
>SDVV010027549.1:0-12088 GCA_016164225.1 Gammarus roeselii | reverse complement strand
TGTGTGTGTATATATATACACGAGAAACATTATAAATATAAATGATAAAAACAAGTTGAAACTGTATTTTCGCAATCATTCAACTTATCTTTGTGCATGAAACAATACGACAAAATAGCAATGGCGTAGGTCAAATCGGCGCCAATGTATATGCAATAAAAAATAAGAGAAGTGCACACATGTCGAATATCATCTCTCGTTGTAACTCACTCGTTGCGGTGGACGGGAAATCCGAATTAAATATGGTATTCCAAATACCTGCCGTGAACATGCAATTATTCCTCCTCTGATATGTTACAAAATTAAAACTTACATTATCATCAAGCCTCACTTTTCATAGCTGTACAAGAACTTATCCAGAGTCCAATGTAATAAACCTCACCAGATATTTAACCAGTGTACGTTACCAAATTTAATTTGCAGCTTATAAACTGACCTAATCTTACTGAACAATAATTACTTCTCTGTAAAAAACCTACAGAGAATATGGAAAAATAATAAAATGCTTCCCCCGAAAATAACTATTGTAATTGTAAGCCCACACATAAATATACGTTAAGAAACATGTGACACGCGATATCTTGCCACACACACATTCCAAACCTAACCAATATCTAACGTAAATCATCAGACAAGACGTGAAATAAAACTATATCAATCCCAGAATATGTATACTGATGTAATCTTACACCAACACCCTGCAGTAAATAACCGTTTTTCCCCTAAGCTAATCTAAACGGGATCAAATCCAATCTTAACACCTTAGCCTATAAACAATTCCTACTTCTATAACAAATAAACCGAAATAATTTAATGAAAAATCGTGTCTCTACATCAATATCCTACCTCCTACAAAGGAAATACTCAAAAAATAAATGTTCATTTCATAATAAAAATAGCTATTCATATTTTCCACCAACACGAAATCGACAATAAAAAACAAGACAGAAGAAATAGTTTTCCTTCACTCATATATAAAAAAGACACAATCCAACAAACAACGTAATTAGCAAAAGATTGTGCGAAACCAATATACATCACCAACCTAATAACAACTACAGTGACTTAATCCTACACAAATACCCGTCCTGTTCTATAACAGACCCCTGAGACACACCTTTCTTACAAAGATTGCAACAAAAAACAAAAGAATCAAAATAATAGTAATACCATACATTGAAGATGCATAACCTAATATTCTCTATTATTTCCATTTTAATATAACTAACTATTCAAATTCTTTATCAAGACAATAATTACGTTAGAGAGGACAAAGATTAGATACAAAAGAAAGCCTTCCTCACTCGTACGTAAATAAACACAACAAAATCCAACGTAATTTACCTAGCAAGATGCGAAACAAATGTACATTACCAGCCTTGTAACAATTAAAGCGAACAAATATTACACTAATTCTCTGTAGTTGAAGACCATTCTCCTGCAACATGACAACAATTCGGTATCAATGCCAAAATGTACAAATTAATTTTTGAACCTACACTGAAATAAACCGAAATATAGTTTCCTAAAGTGAAACCCTGCAGAGAACATACAAACACCTCCAAAAATGCTCCAATCCTAATAATTATATAATTCTTAAAGTACTCTGGTCATTATAGATACTAAGTATTCCAATTCTTTACTGATGAGTAAACCAAAATTTAGAAAACAAGACGTACGAGATATCATTCCACACCCATACTAAAATAAAAATATCTAACGTAAATTTCCTAAGAGGAGGTGCACCTGATTTACATACCTAACTCCTACAAAAAAACAGAGTGAACTAATCCTAGGAAAATCATAATCTTATTGGTAAAACTTGGCAGAGAAGATAAAACCCAACAAAAATGGTCCAGTCCTAAAAACTCAGTTCGAATTCTCCACAAAACCCCACGCCAATATTACTAACGAAGACAACATGAATAACCTTCCTTACCAATAGAAAAACGTATCCAACATTCAACTTAAATAACCTAACAACATGTGAAATTTTTATAAATAACTATCACCTTGATCAATTAAGCTGATCTAATCCTATGCAAATCCGAATCCTACAGAGAATATACAAACCCTATAAAAAATGATTGCACTGGTAATAAAAATATTTGTTGAAATTCTCTACCAAAACCTAAACCTGCATTACTAACCCAGAGATGCGGCATATCGTATGTTACCCATACAAAAACCTATTCGTTATAATATTTTAATCTAATTGATGTAAGACGATCTGAAACCAATTTAAATAACTGTCTTATAATAAATAAAATAAACCAATCCTACACCAATAGGGTATAAATCTCACAAAAAATGAACTGAAATAATCCTATGATGAATTATAATTCAGAGTAAAAACTCTCTAGAGATGATATAAGCCCTATAAATCTTCTTGCCATTATGAAAACAACCATTGAAATTCTCGACCGATGCCTAAACCTACATTGCGAGTCAAGACAAACGAGATATCCTTCCAGAATATTACACTTTACTGAAATTGAAGTCAATAAGCTGAACTAGTCATGTGAAAATCACAATCCTACTAGCCCACAGTGATGATAGAAACCGTTCAAAGTATCTATCATAATAAAAATAACCAATCAAATTCCATACCAACACCTAGAGCTATGAAAAAGAATATGGTAATACACAATCGGACAGACCCCGTGATAAAACAATAAACAGTCGGGTTGATAACAAGATAGGATAAGAAAACACCACGCCGGTAGCCTACAAAAACTAAAAAATGTACCATACAATTTTTGTCATGCATTAATTAAACATAACAAGATACCTAAAGAATAACATCAATTCACATAACCTCCACTCCATTAGGAATACTGATTACGAGACAAGATAACGTCAATATCAAATCCGCGCTACATCGAAAAAAATAGAATGTCACTAGCGACTGTGCCCTCCGTCCGCCCACAGCCACTCGCAATCTGTAATCCCCAAGTAAACGCAAACAATAAACCCACACAATACCTAAACAACATAACTGTACAATAACCATACAATATAACCATGCAGTAATTATACAGCACACCCGAACAGTTCACTCGCGCCAGCCACCACAAACCGCAAAAGATATATTCGGGGCACGGATACCGTAGATTTTAATGAAGCATCACTGAAAGCTCCTGCAGATGGCTTCATATTACCTCTACCTCAATATCGTGTCAATAACTAACATACATGAAGGTTCTTTTCACGTGTGATTTTGCTTCTTGGTTCATTATTGTCGTTGCTGCACCTCAACACTTTTCCTCAGTACTATATTATTTCAAATGGTCAATTGTAGTAAGGAAGTGGTGTACCCTTCTTTGATATAATTCGAAAGAGTACAATGGTGTCTTTTGTTACCTATTTTGGTGTTAGTTGTTTGTAGTGAATACTTGGCTTAGTGTGTTATTCAAAAATCTATCCTACAAAATTACGTCTTCTCGGAAGTACCTCCTGGCCTATTGGTATTCGATTTAATCGTACAGATGACACAAAACTCTCAGCACTTCATAACTTTATAACCTGTTAGCTATTTGTTAATTCGTCGCAGTTGAAGCTGATTAAACGCAATGTTACAGAAAAAAGTGGTTCGTATTCAACGGGTACCAGATCCGTAATACTCAACAATATCACATAGCTGTCAATATATGAATAACAAAACACGTAATTCACAAAACTTAGCATTCGAAAGTTTGTATTTAAGAAACCACAGTTTTCGAAAATATCCCATTAGGTGAATGTCAAGGAATGACTATTATTTTGACAGTTATCTTTTTTTCGGATAGGGGTGTTATCCGTAGGCCCTGTCAGGAGTATGTGAGGAGCTTCAATATCTGTTGAGAACTATTGCAGTGGTGGGTTGCATATGTAGAGGAAGCTCTATTATTCCTCCGGAAGTGGTAATGTTGGAAGTCTTTGCTAAGTGTTTCAAAGAAAAATTGCTTCAAGATCGATAGCAGCACGCATCTTACCAAAAAAGTTCACGTCGAGTTCCAGATCTTCCGCGCCCCAGGCCCTCGATGCTCGCACAATTGCTGATCCGATGGACTTCGGACAGGAGCGGCGGCTGATCCAGGAGAACTTCCGATAATTTAGAGACCTGGGGGGGGGGGAGAGCATTTTTGGAAGGCTTTTTATCAGGAAATACTTATGAACGCACAGCAGCGAGAGTGAGTGTGAGGATCGATGATTTGTCTACGAACGAAGAACATATGTACACGCACGCTATACCACAGAATACGGTATATTTGTGTGTTAAAATCGTATTTTGAATAATATATATCTGTTCATTAACATGCATACCAACGGACCGGGTTAATAAATGGTTAGATTTTCGTTCTAAACTTAATCTGTTCAGCAAGTGCTTATTTGGTGATAATTAGATAGAGGGTTTGTCTGGTAGAGCATGTTTTTTATGGTTTTCGTTAGAAGGAGCTACTCGGCACCAAAAAAACCTTGAAGTTGGAGATGGCACTAAATACGGCCCCTGCTTATCACCCTGCGTAGTGCTTTTCGTCTCATTGCAGAGACTACATTCTACACTTTTTATCGTAGAACTCAATTCTTTCTTAATCGGTAGCCAGTAATGATTGATCATGGATAAAGATGCAAAGCCGCTACCCCGAAAAGGAAGGTGGAATTATCACTCTAACGCAAAAAAGAATCACCCAGAAACTCATCCAATTACTCTTGGTCAATAGTGAGCTAATTAATGGAGCGGTGTCAGCCGCAGGACCTGGCAGCTGTCACGTTTATTTCCTCCGCATCATACGTTCCTCTCTTGATCAATCATCAGGGTTCATCCTTCTGGCCGGATCTGTTCATCCGTCTTCTTGTCGGGTCAGTTTCCGCATGTGTCCTCCAAGTTCTTTCGAGCACACTGGCATGCTGCTGGTCAGGGCAATGTTAGGGCCTTTAAATCAGTAGAACCTTCGGCTTATAAGTGTTATAACTCTAACACGTTTTGTTTTCTCAACCACTGCATCCGCGCGTCACTTCCTCTCTCCATCAGACCGCGAAGGTGGAGCCCTAATTGAAATCGATACTCTATCATCCCCAGTTTGCCTGCTGGACCTTTTTGCGGCCAAGTGACTAGGCTCAACTTCGAAGAGATGGAACTTGTGTCGTGTAGTCTTGTGGGCGTGTACTCGATCTGGCGGTTTGGCTGACGCGTTTGCTAAAAGATTTAATTGATAAAATGCACATTTTTGTTTTATTGCAGCAAGCTTGAACGTGATGTGTTACACAATTATTACGATTAGGCTGGATATTTTAGCTTAGATTGGTTACGGTACATTAACATATTTGCAATCGGACTGTTCAGTGGTTATGTCTCCCAAAACATGAATGAGCATAGTGCATTGTCTGATATTTATAATATATTGAATTTATTCTAATTTGTTGCTATAAAAAAACGCACGTCGCTGTACAAAAACGCAAGTTTTGATTGATTATGATTACGTGTAGGATCATTTTTTTAATAGTATATGTTTATATTTTGTAATATTTATTTATTAGTTCATGTATTTATCGTATGAATTAATGTTTGAGTTTATTGAATTGGCATATCCCCAAGAAATGTTGGCCTGCTACATAGCAGTTTGACTGTATGTGTAGGATTTAATTCTTTTTTTAGAGTACATGTATATAATTTTATATATATCATATTATTTATTGGCGCATACATCGCTGTTACAACATTTTTCAATGTGTGGATGGTTTTACTGCTTGCTCATTGTGGTTTTAAGGTATTTATTAGGAGCTATCAATTTGAATGCGGTAATATGTAGGTTCTTTGTTATTATAGAGCAAAAGCTATAGTGTTGGATTAAATCCAGAAGCTTATTCGAATTGTTTTTTTCATGGTTGCAGTATGTCTACAGTAGGACACTGCCATCGCAGGCAGTATTAGGCAGTAGCACTCTGACATTGCAGGCAGTATACTGTATGAGTGACCTGGCAGTAGGACGGTGCCAGATTGGCTTTATCCATAACAGGTTCAGATGTTATCTCAAGACCCCCTTCACTCGAGATCCTCTCTAATCGCTAGATTTCATCTCTACATGTCAGTTTAGGGATCATTAATCATTCGCTGTTTATATTCCGTTCGAGATTTAATCTGCTTTCTGTTTAGAGCTGATGAACAAAGATCCTATGGTATAGAGTGGAGTGTCAGTACACATCGTATTTATGATACAAATGGAAGGCACTACATTTATACGTTCACGCATTTCCCATCCGTATACCTGAATATATTCAAATAGTATGCCAATGAATTATAATTCATTTTACGATCATTGTATGATACGGTATTAAATTATATTTCTCCGATATGTAAGTAGGAACCATCGCGGTTTATTTTTAAGAAATCCTTATGCCTGCTGATTAGAATTTCAATTTTCGTTAAATAATTTCTCTTATAGGGACGCTCGCTTCGTATTTTTATACACTCGATCTAGTTGGACAATGAAACATATATGTTCAAGTTTATATATTTTTTTATTACATAGTTACATAGTAGCATAGTTACAGAACATTAGGATATTTACATCAATATACTAGGAACATTTACATCAACATATTTTCATCATATTAGGAGCGATTGCAGGGGTATACCATCCTATGAACATTTACATCAACATCTTAGAAACATTTACTAAAAACATATTGGAATGTTTACATCAACATGTTAGGAATATTCACATAAACATCTTAGAAACATTTTACAGAATAAAACCTGAAGACGTGGATGTGCTTTCGTCCGAGTGTACTCGACAAAGACGGCCTCGCCAGGCTTACGTCTCTTCCAAATTAATTCCACGTTCACATCGACATCATCACCCAAGACACATCGTTCCTCTTTTATTGACGGTAGGTTCAAATTCAATGGATTTTCTGGGAATGTCTGGATGGCCGCAAGCAAGAAATGTGCATGCATCCACATTGTAGCCCTTATTTATAATTTACTGAGGCAATTTTTAACAGTGCGTACAGTTTGAAGCTGGTATGCTTGTGCGTGAATGTTGTGTATGGTTTCAAAGTGCGTATAAGTTTTCTGGTTATGAATATCTCTGTATTGTTCATGTCTGATTTTGGCTTGTGTCTGGTAATTGACACCATTAGCAGCTGATTTTGTGGCGTCGGACTCGAGGAACATGCTGAAACACTTTGATTGGAGGCAAATAATTTTACTCGGGTAGTCGTTGGCTGTTTCGCTTTTCAGTAGTCCCAGCTGTTCTTTCTTTGTTTCGTCATACAAGGGAAATTTTTTGGGGTAGTTGGAGAAGTCTATGTATTCGGCCAGGGGAGGTTGTCGCATTTCCGTCTCAATATCGTCTACACCTTTGAACTAGAGCAGCAACGCGTCTGTGTGTGAGTAGATGAGCGAGACGTTGTCACTGCAACGTGGTTTCAGAGGGTCATAAAATAAGCTGTAGACTTTTGCTTTAACTTTCTCAAGCACGTAGAATCAAACTTGGAGTGGGTTAACCATTCTGACATTTTTCTACTTTAGGATCATGATGACTTTTTCGGGTCAATGGCGTAGCAGTTTTTCAAGAGGTGTTTGACAGCGTGTTTTCGGAATTCGTTTGCTGTTCACACGACCTTTGCCTCTAGATTTCTGTTGAGCGGATTGAACAAAAGTTTGCCGTATATACTGTTTGATAAAAGCTTATATATGGACTTTTCGAAGGAGTTTGTGGACTCCTGACGTTTTGGATATTTTTCTAATGAAGGATTTGAAGACAGGTTCCTGTTTGATTCTAAAACTTCGATGAACCTTGGTGACTTCCAATCCTTACCAGAGGAAAACTTGAAACAGTTCCAGGGCCACGAGGTAGTCAGTTTGGGGCAAATGATTAGCAACTAGCTTACGATCTGCTCGTTTTCTGTTTTTCAGATGTTCTGAGCCTGCCAAGAGATTTTTCGTGATGGGTGAA
Organism: Gammarus roeselii; assembly: GCA_016164225.1. Lineage (NCBI taxonomy): Eukaryota > Metazoa > Arthropoda > Malacostraca > Amphipoda > Gammaridae > Gammarus > Gammarus roeselii. The sequence continues at coordinate 4,145 of SDVV010027549.1, read as the reverse complement.
ACATCGTCTGAGCTAACCTCTTAGAGATGTAGCAGTAATGGCAACTAATGCAACAAGGAACGTTTATTCGCCAGAACAGTCAGCCTTAACCAAGACGAATGCTTGACTTTTTTCGGGTGTGAGTTCGTGGATTTCACCAATGATAAGGGGTTCACTCAAGCATCCGCCTTAAAGACTATTAAAGTCCCACATTGCTGCTGAAGACACAGGTTGTTCAAGGTCAAAGTCTTAGCAGCGGGAATTGCTTATCTTGGTAAGACCTTTCGCCAACGTCACAAATCCGCTTCTTGTATTTTTGACAATCAGGTTCAGTAAATCGAAATCTTTCACCAGCTCCAGTTTCATCTTGCCTTCGTAGAGGGCAGCTTGCATTTCAAAACCAGGGGCGCTCACAAAATGGACGGAATCCAGGGTGTAGTCGCGTGTCAAGGTTCCCCTTAACTTTTGGAAGACTTCGGCCAGTAGCCGTGTGCCTATAATCAGAAAACTATCATGTAGTCACGCAGGGTTTTGCAGTTGGCTGCCTGTCACATTTCAATCACTTTTGCATAATCAGAGTCAGAAATTATTTCACCTCGAAGTTGGATGTAAAAGTCTTATTGCGATGGGATGTCAGTTTTGTCTAGCACAGAATCCGATGTGATGGCCTCATAGCAGAAATGATCATTTCGAGTAGCGAGTTCTAGAAACATGTCACTTTACCTGAGACTTGTGAGATGGGATTTGAGGAGCGGCATGTCATGGCCACTGTCTTTAAGAATTTTGGCAAGGCTATCTAAACTTGAGTTGAGGAACGAGTAGGAGTGGATAAACTTGACACCGTACTTGCTCGTGGCATCATTCAAGGAGACAGAGATGCTGAACATTGTATCAGCTTGTTTCGGTAACACAGGGATATTCGAGAAGTTAGTGGCGTCTAGTCCTCTTAATATAAATCTTATGTCATAGGCGGTAGCATTGTGAGCAATACACGGCATATGCCTGAGTTTCTCCGTGATTTTGATGTTACAAGCATCACGAAGAACCCCAATGTAGTTGCCAAATTTCACTTCTTTATTGTGCCCAAAGACACCCTCGATGTAATGATCATGGTGACGAACTCTTTTTTTTCCTTTTTCTCCAAAAGTGTCCCCGCAGCACTCACATGTTTTGCTATCGCAATATTTTTTTAAGTCTTTTTTTGTGAGAACGGGTTCGGGGTACAATGGTGAGGTAGACATATAGTCATTATATTCCAGCAAATAAATTCCTGACGAGATCTGTATTTAGTTCCTCAAGCGGAACTGAAGTCGAATCGACTACTCTGTGCCTTACAACTTTTCCGTCGTTATCCACTACAGCATAACTGTACATGCACAACTTGTGTACGCTAACTACATTGCGTCCCTCTGTTTCAGGGTCAAGTACGCTTTTACAGTCACAATAAGCAACAACGGGTGGTTCCATTGATGCATGCATGGCGAAGAATTGGTACATCTCGCCTTCTTCAGGCATACTGATATTTTGCAAGCATGCACTGGACAAACACTATTTCACATGCCCAGTTTTTTTGCTTTCATGCATGCCTTGCATGCAGAATGGACAATAAAGGTGATTTTCAACCAAATTATGTCCAAATGTACGCATAAATGTAGTGGAACACGGGATGAGAGCGACATAATTAGCCTCTAGGATTTGCACAAGGCGGATCGTGCGCTCCTCACTGGAGTCTAAACAGCCTCTGTATATACTAACAAGTCCATAACCTTCCTTCTCACTAGTGATTTGATACAATCTGATGTTCAGGTTACATCATCTTTCTATGACTGGAAAATCCTCTAAGACAACATGTTTGTTCAAGGCAAGTTTTGGAATTTGGAAGTACGTGTCCTTGTACGGGAGATACGTACTCGGATTCACGTTTTAAATTTGAGAGGTTTGTATGTTGTTTCAAGGGAAAATGTGCGATGAGGCTTGTGAGCACATAATTTTGGTTTGATTTGATGTTGACAATGTGGTGACGGCCTGGACAGTTTTTGGGCCAAGGAACATAATTGCCAAGATGTTTATTTCCATTAACACCAGTTTTGTAGAATTTAAGCTCAACACTTGTTACGGTTTTAATGGACCACCCACTACCTTCTAGCTCCTGTTTTCCTAATATATTTTGTAAATCCACCACAAAATCCTCAATCAGCTTACCTAAAAGCGTGTTTTTTGTTAGCTGGATTGCTTTTGTGTTAAGCACCCAGTTCTTGCTGTCATCTACAGATCCATCTTCAAATAGTTTGCTCATTTTAACATTTACAGTGAATTGGAGTCTTTGGAATTTGCCTAGTTTCAATGTGGCATGTGCCTCATACTCCTCGCGTCCTAGTGCAATCAGTGTGGATATGCTGACATGTTCAGTGTATGGTACAAAATTTGAAGTTACAAAATTGTTATCGAAAATTCCTTTAGAGGTAGGAGGGTAAAAGATAGGCTCACGCAACGGTGCCGCTTGATCCGAATCTGGTTCCGATTTGATAGTAGATGGGTCAATATCCTGAAGCGAAGATGTAGACGCGTCATCAGTAGACATGGCTGTAAATGTTTCCAACGATAAGGATGGCGTAATACTCGATGTTGCAGCGCTAGTCCGGCTCGAGGACGGGTTCGAGCAAACAGTCGGATCAGTACTCTGTGCCGCCGATGCAGGCATAGACGGAGTAGTAGTCTAAACAGTAGTCGGGGATAAAGACAAAGCCAAGGACGGTGCAGTAGGCTACAGTCCGGGTTGTTCCGGGAGGGAGAGTGCGTTTTGCGCTAGCTTCCGCCTCTGCACCCATTGCAACCTTTTTGCTTGCTAAAACTTTTTTTTGGGCTGTAACTTTTTTGCTTGCTGAAACCTTTTTGCTTGATATAACCTTTTTTGGGGCTGTAACCTTTATGCTTGCTATAATCTTTTTTTGAATTTGTAACCCTCTGGGATTGTGCAGCCATTGGGGGTTGAGCAGGCATTAAGCCATGTGTCGGGTAAGTAAACGCGTCACTTCGCTGCATTCCTTGGTTGCGCTTATGCAAACTCTCTCCTCCTCCTCGAGTATCCAACAATGACATATCTTCCATCACCATATCGTCTTGATTCATCCTACATGAGTAAACAAATAAAAAATTATTGATGAATATATCTATAATAAAACAAAAAAATACACTAGCAAAGTTACAGAAAGATATCTGTAGAATAAAAAAAAATAGACATGTTAGAACTAACAGTACTTACATTTCGAGTGATTTTATTATTAGCTTCCTAACACAAGAATATACAATGCTGGATATGATTTAAGATCTTTCGTACTCTACCTCCGAAGCTCGTGGATTTAAACGCACATTGGAACAAACCGAACAGGAGACTAAACCAGACCCCAAATACGAAATGGTGGATGTATCAACCAATACCTTCTACTCCGGACCTCAACAAGATGATAACAAGACCCAAGCGATCGATGTAACACCTTCTATAGCGGACCTCAACAAGATGACAACAAGTCCCAAATGTTCGATGTACCAGACAGATCCTTCTTTGGGGGATCACAATACACCTTTGGATCCTTCCCCTCTTCTGAAGACATTGCAGAAGGCCGGAGGCAGAGCTTCTAATAACTATTATTAATATGTAATTTAATCCACAGTCTATTTTAGGAAAAAATCACATATATTAAATGAAATAATTTATTAAATAAAAATCATAAAAAAATTGTATATACTAACCTTTGTAATGCTATACTAACAGGCTAAGTAAAAGTCTCATGAAGCACGATAAGCTTGAGTCTTGCTGTTTTTTTCCATTGTATCCAGTCTGGACCATTTGTTGTGGCTGATGATCCTGTCAAGGTTGAGCGTATCCATAACTTCTATGTATCTGACATGCATGTTGTAGGTTTTGCCCGTACGAATGATACAAGTATGGGCTCTGCCACGTTTGATCCCACCAAGGTGGACCATTCTGAACTTGACATTGCCATGGTTGATCCTGTTGAGCTTGTCCATTCCAAGCTTGTTGTGGGTGCCACGTTTGACTCCACCAAGGTGTAACTGGCATGGAATAGGCAAGTATGATCCGTGCGGATACCACGCTTGTTGTGGGCATAACGATCGTGTATGTTGAAATTTATCCTGACACTGAT
>SDVV010027548.1:0-12088 GCA_016164225.1 Gammarus roeselii | reverse complement strand
GTTCCATGTGGTCTTGGAGAACTAACCTACTAGATTTGTGTTGAGTGTTAGTGTTGAAATTCTTCAATAATTGAATGTACATCTCAATTATGTTATCCAATCGCAGGTCTTTACTTGATGCTTATTCCCGCAAGTCATACTTATATAAATGTTGTGGTCCGTCGGCAGTATTACACTTTGAAGTTATTGATTAATTCAAGCTTTAATATGAGATTCGTTCCCATTCTGAATATTTGACTTTTTCCGACCATTCACCAGATCCACTGTAGCAATTTTTCCCTGAAGGTTTGTGATGATGGCCGTAAACCTAACTCATCCTATTCTATCTTAACCTATATTTGTCCCCCGTTTCCATACTTATGTTAGATATTTTCTTCATTAATTTAACTTTCATCCCTTTCAAATCTATCCACTTGACTCTGTAGTTTAACCAATCTTTAGCATATGGTGTGCCTACATATATATCTATATGTATTTATATTTCACTTCGCTGGTTACAAGTCCAGTAATATCGACCAGTTTCGAGTAATGTTAGGTCATCGCTCGTTTGTGGACTTTCGAGTTCATAACGTTTATGTAAGCTTACCCCATACGTCAGTGAGTGTTACAAATGTTAAAGCGTTAGCAAGATTTATGTACGGTTTTACTGTTGGAATATGATTTTTTTGTAATGATGGATGTGCTGCTCCTACCATTTTTGTCTAGTATATCAAATATTGAATTAACAATTTTACATACAGATCTGCATTGTAAGGTCCGCATTCCACGTGATCTAGGATATAAACCATGTCTGTCTAAGGTACATAATTAGCGAAATATATATCAATGTACGACAACACAGATCAAATATCGATGAATGCCAAAAGAGTTACCATACACTGCCAAAAACATTATTACCTAGGCAACTTAACCTATTCTATCCAATAGTAATGTATTTTAATCAAGTTTGATAGTTATGTATGATATTGATATGTATGAACCTCTCCACTAGGGCTGTATATTTATCATGTCAAAAGCAGTTGAATACATTTTCTCCAATTTGATCCAGCAAATATCCTTTTGCAGATGTTTAGATTCCAGAATTTATCGATATTTCTGTTACATGTTTGGATGAGACTCAACAGGTAGGATCCAAGAGAACTAATACACTTCAATTTGTTACATTCTTTAATGTGGATCAGTTACACGCGATGTTAGGTTCAAAGATCTAGTCATTCCAACCAACTTGACCAATAATTATATATTTTCATTCAAGTTTGATGGATATGTATGATATTTAGTCATTATTTTGTGCGATGTACATATCAAATCCCTCCCACACGGCTCTATATTACATACTTTTTCTTCTAATGTCACAAACCAGGTACACTCATACACGCTTTGTACGCATATTCAGGACCGGGCACGGTATAATGACGTCGTATACAGGGATAGTTACCGATACAATGTAGACACACACACACACACACACACATTTTGAATGCATATTTAGGATCGATTAACATCTGAGGCACTTCACCTCTGATATATGTTTTTTCCATTAGCACAAAATCCCTTGTTTTTGTTACAAGATATTTAATGTGGACCAGCTTCACGTCATGTTAGGTGAAAAGATCTAATCATTTTAACCTATCTAACCTTTTCTAACCAGGAATTGTATGTTATCGATCGAGTTTTCGTGCATAAATATGTTACTTTTTTTATCGATTTATGATATATTCATTTTCATCCTCTCCACTTGGCTCTATATATTGATCTATCCTATACACACTCATCAAAACCTATCCGAACCTAACTTTATGTATGGTTTTCAGTCATTGCTATGTACATATGAAGCCCTCCAAACGACTCTAAATATAATTTTAACATATACGCTATTTATTTTGTTGTCACTCGCATCCCATATAAGTTAGCAGAGAGGACCCGTTTTCAAACTTAGATGGTTTGAATGTTACGGGTAATTCATATTATTTTTTGATTTTGACACAATTCTACGTCACTTTAACATATTATTCACACCCATCATAACCTGACCTGACCTTACGTACGGTATTCAGTCATTGATATATATGTACAAATGAACCCCTCCAGACAACTCTAAATATCACTCTAACATACATGTTATTTATTTCGTTGTTACTCTCGACCCGTATTAGTTACCAGAGTGGCCCCATTTTCAAACTTGGATAGATTGAATGCTACAAGTATTTCAAATTTGTATTCAGTTTCATACAAACGGACACATAGTCTCACACCATGTTTTTTCTTAATTTACTTCAATTTCTCCACTTAACTCTGAAACCTTTGACAACTTGCATCTCAGAATTTTCATTTTCTCTTTCCTATATTTTTCTTATCCTTAACGATGACTTCATTTCAAGATCTGTTCGGACGCTGATTTATATCATACCATTCTGTAACACATCTAGATCATTTACCTCGAGCTAGGTTTTCTGGCACCATTTCAACCCTGGACACATATTTTTTTCTACTGATTTCGAAGATTCGGTATTACTTCCGAATGTCACGATGTTCATATTTCATTACTTAACCTTTGAGTTTAGGATAATATAAACATTTCATAGAGAACATACATAGTTTTTATTAGTATTTATTGGCATTATTTACAGACCTTGCTGCCATCAACAATATCATCTACCTAGTTTTTGATATTTAAACAGCGTTGTTCGTCATCCAACCGTATTTTCCATCACTATATTTCAGTATACCCTCAAAATCCATCATATACTCCATCGTATCTTTGATGCGGATACCGAAGGCTATTCCGTTCCCATGTGTCAACAAATGTATTATTTCTTCTTCTTGAACCTTACTTATTCGAATCTTCTCCAACTCGAAGTCATTCTGAGCCTCATCATTGAGAAATTTGCATACGATCCAGTTTTTCTTTTGTTCATAGGTATAATTTGTTGTCCACTACCTTAGTTTTGTAACATTCATGATGAAGATTTTCCACTAGGATCATATAAATTTCGAGATTTGCTTTTCTTACCCCCCCCTCCTCCTAAACTTACTTACATACGAATGTAACACGTCCACATTAGTCACCCAAAGCAGACTTCCTTTCTCCTGCATCCATACACGAATGATATCTCCCGCTCTTTTGATTTTTGTTTCTCCATTCTGAGATAACTGTTATTTTCAACACTAGTCAATATTTATTCGATCCGACTCATATCATCTTCGGAGATTTCTTCTTCCAGCACTTGTAAACCAAATTTTAAGATATAACTGTTCATTTTTGTTTATCCTATGACGAAACGTGTATCTCCGCTTGATATCAACGTATCACTGACTCCATTTTCGGTAGCCAGCTTGCTATTATAAGTTGATTACATGTGTTTTTTCGCAAAACATTTGGCCTAACATTACTCGCCTAGGTCATCAACTGTGTATGTGTATAGGGCTGTGTACGTATGTGAATGTGTATATTCAAGCGTATTTACGTGTTACATGAGTTATAAATATATAACATAAATTTAATTTTCAAAATTTCAAGAAATTTTCAAATTTTCTAGGGATGACAGAGCTAAGTCGGTATATTGAAGTGATAACTTGGCTATTTAAGTAAGGTGTCATCCCTCGAAAATTCGAAATTATATTGAAATTTTAAAAGTTAAATTTGTGTTGATACGTACATCGCACAAAATTATTACTAAATATCATACATATCCATCAAACTTGAAGGAAAATATATAATTATTGGTTAAGTTGGTTGGAATGACTGGATCTTTGAACCTAACATCGCGTATAACTGATCCTTATTGAAAAATGTAACAAATTGAAGTGCATTAGTTCTCTTGGATCCTACCTGCTGAGTCTCATCCGAACATGTAACAGAGGTATCGATAAATTCTGGAATCTAAACATCTGCAAAAGATATTTGCTGGATCAAATTGGAGAAAATGTATTCAACTGCTTTTGATCTGATAAATATACAGCCATAGTGGAGAGATTCATATATATCAATATCATACATAACTATCAAACTTGATTAAAATACACAACTATTGGATAGAATAGGTTAAGTTGCCTAGTTAATAATGTATTTGGCTGTGTATGGTAACTCTTTTTGCATTCATCGATATTTGATCTATGATGTCGTACATTGATATATATTTCGCTATTTATGTACCTTAGACATGGTTTATATCCTTGATCTTGTGGATTGCGGAACTTACAATGCAGATCTGTATATAAAATTGTTAGAGTGGATTCATTCAATATTTGTTATAATAGAGGAAAATGGTAGGAGCAGCGCATCCATCATTACAAAAAAAATCATATTCCAACAGTAAAACCGTACATAAATCTTGCTAACGCTTTAAAATTCGTAACACTCACTGACGTACGGGGTAAGCTTACAGAAACGTTTTTAACTCGAAAGTCCACAAACGAGCGATGACCTAACATTACTCGAAACTGGTCGATATTACTGGACTTGTAACAAGCGAAGTGAAATATATATATACATATATATATAAATCAATGACGAAAATATTTAACATAAGTATGAAAACGGGACCACATATAGGTTAAGATAGGATAGGATGAATTAGGTTTACGGCCATCATCACAAACCTTCAGTGAAAAATTGCTACAGTGGATCTGGTGAATGGTCGAAAAAAGACAAATATTCTGGATGGGAACGAATCTCATATCAAAGCCTGAATTAATCAATCACTTCAAAGTGTACAACTGCCGACGGGCCACAACATTTATATAAGTATGACTTGCGGGAATAAGCATCAAGTAAAGACCTGCGATTGGATAACACAATTGAGATGTACATTCAATTATAGAAGAATTTCAACACTAACACTGGACACAAATCCGGTAGATTAGTTTTCCAAGACTACATGGAACCTGACCCACATCTAATGTCGAGAGGTAAAACCTACCAATTTTTGAAGCATTATATCCAATTAAGCGTATTTTATACCCAACATTACATGAAGAATTCGTCGAAATCATACCTAATACAGATATATCCCTATGATAACCAATCAAAACAAATAACAACAACTAAAAAATAGCTAAATAAGATTCTCTACTCTACCCTTAGCAACAATGATTAACTACTATATACGGTGTATCCTCTCGCTCCCAAATGATGAACCGTACTCCAGTATCCCACGTGATCTGATTCATGACTAAGATCGTATACTAACATAACAGCCATACTAAAAATATCTGACATTTAACACCGAGTTCATGAGAATAATGTTATTTTCACTACGACACATGTTCAAATCTACAACAAAATCCTAGACCTAACTGATGCTATGCCTCTAGTAGGAGGAAAATTAAAGCCCCTGTGTCATAACATTGAACTCTACCGTTAATACTGCTTGGGAATTATTATGTAACAGTTAAGCCTTATCTTAATCCTTGCACAAATACTAACTTCTATGGTTCAGCAATGTCTTCGTTCATTGCCAGATAAGCCATGTAGTTATGTAAGTCTTCATGGAGCTCAATTTCAGCTTTATTAAGCAGCACACCAATGTGTAGATTTGACCTGTAATCGATTTGTCCTTTCCAAGATTCAATTGGAGGATTGCGGAGCCAGTGGCCATTTCTGAGAGTAGTTTAAGATTACTTAGAGCCGTATTGATTTTATCGTGTTTATATTGTGGGGTATTTATTTTGTCTGTGTTCATGTTTTTTTTTAGGTGAGACTCGGAAGTTGTTTGCTTCCTTTGCATTTTGAACATATGCTTGTCTGAAGGCGTGGCAGTGACTGTTAATGCGCTGACCCCAGATATGTCCAGTCGTGCCGGAAGTTTTGGAGACGCATAGTTGCTGTTGCCAGGTTCCCCCTTGTTACTTGAAGTTGGAGGGTTATTGGAATTATACAATAATACAACTGTGGAAGGGAGTGCAGTTATGTTAGCGTAGGTATTTTGCGTAGGAGGCGGGGACAAGTACTGACTGTTATAATCCGATGCAATATTTCCTCCATATATTTTTGGAAGAAACACAAAGGAATAAAAAAATAGTGTTTGTTATCGTTTTTGAATATTAGGATCCAATGACCCATATTATTGGGATAGCTTTTGCTTTTAACAATCATGTAGCGTTCATTGGATGCATGGGCATTCTGTTTTCAGCAAAACACCCTATATAGGCCCGTTTCATTATTGGATCGCTCATGGATATATTTTCAATTTGATTATTAGATTATTATAGGGGAATACCCTCCTTGCCGAATTTATTAGAATGACACCGAGTGTATAACCTACCAGGAACAAGATCTTATTCGTAGTGGGTGGATTTTCACAATTCACTGCTATACGTATGTTTGCTCTTTTTTCTAGGTTAATGACATCTTCCGACCCAGTTGGCCCCTTTTCTATAACAAATGTAGTTCTTCCTGCAGGGAAATTTCGTCATGTGATGAGATGAGAACTGTAACGGGTCCCTAGAGCCTGAAGTGTTTGATGGTATGCTTGGGCGCCCTTTCTGTGAAACGATGATCTAATGTGGGTAACGCAATTTTCGTTTACATCGACGATAACGTTCTGGAATGGGTGTTTGAAGTGATTTATACATTATAGTCAACCCTTTATTATTTAGATCGGAGCTTTTCATGGATGTATAGGCGTTAAGATTATTTAGTAGTCCCGAATAACTGTTTCCTTCACACTGAACACCATGTAGGAGGAGAGAGTGACATTGGAACATGCGATGAAAAAAATCTGTCAACGAGTGTAACATGTGTAGCGGCGGCCAACTCGTATTCATCTGCATTTCTAACACGGATTTTCTTTCTGCAGCTAACAAGCTGAATTTGACCATTACATTATCCGACCCGGGAATATGAAATTCTATAACGGTATCGACAATTCTACCACCATACAGGCTGCTGTTTGTACTTAGGTAATTTCTTCAAAATTTCGACTCGACTCAATTTCTTGTTGACGGAGGGAAAAATATCAATCACTCCCACTTCATAGTTTCCCGTAGGGGCTTCTAGCCCTGTCATGTTGAGAGATGATCCACCAAGCAGGTTTCCGGTATAGAATTTCACCCGAAACTAACGTTGATGGTGCATGAACAGTGGTATTTATTAATAATAAAATGATGGACGACGCTATTCCATGTTTCTTCCACGGTTTTTCTTTGATTTACGTTTTTTCGTTACTTTTCCTGTAATCCTGCCTCTAACCATGACATTCTTTTCAACATTCTTGTGTGTAGCAATACCATGTACCTTGGTTGATTTTCGCATATTTTTGTGCTCCGAGTAATCGTGTGCCATGTTTTGAGTCATATCGGCAGCTGCAAGTAGTATAGTTTTTCGTAGAAAAGGTGATGTACGTCTTACATGACTGGCTATGGTTGAGAAGAAACCGCTACCCTCAGGCACGATATCGGACTTGAATAATGTAAACTTCCACCGCGTATTTTGTTACGTTTCGCGAATAAAACTTCGTATTGTTTGTACGTCGGATATGCATATACCACCCTCATGATTGATTGTTACCAAATTACCTTATTTAAATCAAGCGGTATGTTTCTAGGGCTCTAGCTTCTTTCAAAATGCAATACACATAGGCTCGATCCACCATCCTCGAACGGGATGATACCGCCAACACCATCTCGTAGATCAATAGAAATGGAATCAATATGACTACGCTGTAATTTTTTATGTTCGACATGTGCATGCGTAAATGATTAAGATTTATTGATTGGAATAACATCGTGAATATTGACTTGCTTGTCGCCCATAAAACTGCGTGGAACGATACTTGAGTAAACGTTTATGTAGCGTACATAATCGTTCATAAAGGACATTTTTACTTCACTTATGGCACCTTCACCAACATTATATGTATCCATCGCTCCACCCATTAAATCAGCCGATCTATCTCCGACAAAGTTCCAATTCACCGTAGATTCAGTATATTTTAATTGCGACATGTTTTGCAGAATAAAGGCGTTGAACTTTATGCGTTGTGTGGCACTATCATGTTCAAATAACTTTCCTTAATCTCTAACAATTCGTTTCCTTAACAGACTTTTTCTGATATTGATTTCTAGCTCGGAGATGTGTTCTTCCAATTTATTGCCTGAGATATCTTCGCTAGGAACAAACAAAGCAGTTTCATGTCCGTTTCTTTCATCTATATCATGAAAATAGTCTACGTAGAATACAATGTTGTACTGTTCATCGTGCTTTTTCATCTTGAACCAGTCATTAAAGAATACTTCTACAAGTCCTTTGCTAAACTCTACCTGTCGCTGTATTCCTGGATAAATGTTGTTAATAAACTGAAGTTGTGTTGTTTTGGTACAATTGGCTACTGATCAGCGATGAGACATAGACAAAAAAATCCTCCAGTTCCTGCATCCTGCACTGGGTCCTACGTCATACTGACAATAAACCGCTTGTAGACATCAATATATACTCTAACTAGTTGGACAATGAAAGATACATGTTCATGTATATATTTATTTATTTTCATATGTTCATATTTGGACATCTTAGGAACATTTACAGAATAAAACCTGAAGACGTGGATGTACTTTCGTCATCCACTCGAGTACACTCACCGTAGACGGCTTCACACTGCTTACGTCTCTTCCAAGTTATATCCATGTTTGCATCAACATCATCATCCACGACACATCGCTTCCTCTTTTTAGTGACGATAGGTTCAACAACAATGGATTTTTTGGGGATGTCTGGATGCCCATAGGCAAGAGTTGTGCGCTCATCGTCATAGTAGCGCTTATTTTCAAACTAACTGAGGCGATTTTTAATAGTGCACACAGCTTAAAGCTGGCATGATTGTGCGCGAATGTTGTGTATGGTCAAAAAGTGTGTGTATATTTTCTGGTTATGAATGTCTCTGTATTGCTCATGTCTTATTTTGGCATGTGACACCCTTATCAGCTGATTTTGCGGCGTCGGACTCGAGTAACATACTGTAACACTTTGGCTGCAAGCAAATGATTTCACGCGGGTAGTCGTTGTCTGTTTCGCTTTTCAGTAGTCCCAGTTGTCCTTTCTTTGATTCATCGTACAAGGGAGGATTTTTAGGGTAGTTGGAGGAGTCCACGTATTCAGCCAGGGGAGGTTTACGCATTTCCGCCTCAATGTCATCCACACCTTTGAACTGGAGCAGCAACGAGTCTGTTTCCGAGTAGATGAGCGAGACGTTGTCATCGTATTTGGGTTTCATTGTGTCATTTAAGAAGCTGCATACTTTTGCTTTAGCTTCTTTAAGCACGAGGATCCAACCTGGTGTGGGTGAACCATTCGGACATTTTTCTGCTTTAATATCATGATGACTGTTTCGGGGCCGATAGCATAGCAGTTTTTCAGCAGGGGGTTGTCAGCGTGTTTTCGGAACTCGTTGGCGGTGCACACGACCTTTGCCTCTAGGCTTCTGTTAAGCGGATTGAACAAAAGCTTGCCGTATTAACTATTTGATATAAGTTTAAGTTGGGATTTTTTGAAAGAGTTCGTAGACTCATGACGTTATTGAATATTTTCATAATGAAGGATTTGAAGACAGTTTCCAGTTTGATTCGAAAAATTTGGTGAACCTTGGGGACTTCCAGTCTTTGTCAGAGGAGTACTTGCAATATTTCTAGGGCCACGAGGTAGTCGGTTTGGGGTAGATTACTATCAACTAGCTTACGATCTGCTCTTTTGCTGTTATGAAATGTTCCGAGCCTGCCAATATTTTTTTTGTGAATGGCGAAACATCGTCCAACCTGACTTCTTTGTGAGGTAGTAGTAGTAGTAGTTCGTCTATTTTTCGTGCAACTTCGTTGCTGACTTGGGCATCGAGACAGACAAAGTAGGTGCACTCGCCAGAATAGTACGCGTTTACCAAGTCAATAGCTTGAATTTCTTCGGGTTTGAGCTCGTGGATTTCATCAAGGATATGGGGCTCACTAAAGCATCCACCATAAAGACTGTTAAAGTCCCGCATTACTGCTGAAGACACAGGTAGTTTAGTGTCAAAGTCTTTGTTCCGGGGTTGTTTATCTTGGTAAGTCCTTTCGTCAACGTCACAAATCCGATTCGTGTATTTATGACAATCAAGTGGAGTAGATTGATATCTTTGACCAACTTCAGGTTCATCTTGCCTTCGTAGAGGGCATCTTGCATTGCAAAGCCGGAGAGGCTCACAAAAGGAACTGCATCCAAGGTGTAGTCGCGTGTCATGGTCTCCGCAAACTTTTGGAAGACTCCGGCCAGTAGCAATGTGTCAATGGGGAGGTAGATGATCATGTAGCCACGAAGGGTCTTGCAAATGGCTGCCTGCCACAGTTCAATCTCGTAAGCATAATCAGAGTCCAATTTTCCTTTATCTCGAAGTTGAATGTAAAAGCCTTGTTGCGATGGGATGTCAGTTTGGTCCAGTACAGAATCCGATTTGATTGGCTCATAGCAGAAGTGAACTTTTTGAGTAGGAAGTTCTGGAACCTTGTCACACTTTATCTGAGACTTGTGAGATGAGATTTGAGGAGCGGCATGTCATGGCTACTATCTTTAAGCTTTTTGACCAGACTGTCTGAACTTTAGTTCAGGAGCAAGTATGAGTCAATAAACTTGACACCGTACTTGCTCGTGTCATCGTTCAAAGAGACGGAGATGCTGAACATTTTGTCTGACAGTTATGGCAACACACGGATATTCGGAAATTTTTGCTGTCCAATCCTCACAATATAAATATCATGTCATAGGCTGATGCAGTATGAGCTATACAAGGCATAAACCTGAGTTTCTCAGGGATTCTGAAATTGCAATTAAAGCATAGAGCCGCAATATAGTTGCCAGATATCACTTCTTTATTGGGTCCGAAGGCACCGTAGATGTAATGATTATGGTGGCGATCTCTTTGTTTACCTTTTTCTCCAAAGTGTCCCCGCAGTAAGGATGGAGATGGGATATATTGGTAAGGTGGACATGTAATAATTATAATCCAGCAACATATTCTTGACGAGATGTGTCTCCATCTCCTCAAGGGAAACTGAAGTCGAATCGACTACTTTCTGCCATACAATTGTACGGTCTTTATCCACTAAAGTATAACTGTATATGCACAACTTGTGTATGTTAACAGCATGTTTTCCCTGCGTTTAGGATCCAGAACAGATTTTTAATCATAATAACAAAGAACGGGTGATTTCATTGATGCGTGCATGGCTGAGAATTGGTACATTTCACCTTCTTCAGGCATGTTTATGTTTTGCAAGCCTGTTTTGGATGGACACAGTTTTACGTGTCCAGTTTTTTTGCTTTCGTCCATGCCCTGCATGCAGAATAGACAAAAAAGTTGTTTTAACCAATTATTTCTAAATGCGCGCAAAAATGTAGTGAAACACGGTATGAACGCGACATGATTGGCATCTAAGACCTGCACAAGATGCATTGTGTGCTCCTCACTGGCTCCTAAACTGCCCTGCACATACTGGCAACACCAAACTCTTCATTTTCTTTTGTGAGCTGACAGAGCCTGATGTTAACTTCACAATCTCTTTCTATGACTGGAAAGTTTTCTAAAGCTACCGGTTTGTTCAAGGCGAGGTTTGAAAAGTTAAAGTATGTGTATTCATACGGGAGATAAGTAAACTCCGAATATCATCGATCATTTGAGAGGTATGTATATTCATGCAAATGAAAATGAGCGATAAGGCTAGTCAATACACAATTATTGGTTTTTGTCTTGATATTGACAATGTGGTGCCGGCCTGGACAATTTTTGGGTCAAGGAACATAATTCCCCATCCGTTTTGTTCCATAAATACCCGCCTTGCGGAGCTGGATTGTTTTTGTGTTTATCACCCAGTCCTTGTCATCTACAGATGCATCCTCAACTTGTTTGCTCATCATAACATTCGCGATGCATTGGAGTCTTTTGAATGTGCCTATTTTAGTTTCAGTGTGCTCCTCTAGCTCCTCACGTTTTAATGTGATCATGGAAGATATGTTGACATGTTCAGTGTATGGTACAAAATTTTGAAGTGACAAAATTGTTTTCCAAAATTCCTATAGAGGTAGGCGGATAAAAGATTGGCTCACGTATCGGATCAGTAGACTGAG
>SDVV010027547.1:0-12088 GCA_016164225.1 Gammarus roeselii | reverse complement strand
TAGTGTACTTATAATCACAGCTCGAGCCTATAAATTCCTTTCATCAAGACTCGTTCCTCACCATAAATCACAGTCTTCCTGCACTATTCATCCCAAACTCTATCTATTGCAGCCCAAAACTGTTTACAACAGGCGAACATCAGTCTCCCCTTATCCGCAGATGTTATCTTGCTTAGGGCACGTGTTTACACGTGTTTATCTCTGTCTGCCCTCATTTCGTCGCATCGGTGGTGCGTCTCCCGAGCTCAGCAGGTGTTGTGGCGGGTGAGGGCTGACTGTTGTGGATATGCAATGATCTCCGATGGTTTGTTGACATTCCCGCAGCGGCTTAAGTGTTCGCCCGAGGAGCGTGCAGTACCATACAGCGAAGAGGCACGCGGACAAGAGATGGTGTTAGAGAAATGGATACCATACGCTGAACATACCCAGGGGTACGCTGCCGAGAGATGGTGAGGAGAAATGGGATACCATACGTTGAACACACCTAGGGGTACGCCGCCTAGAGATGGTAGAGGAAAATTGGGATACAATACGTTGAACATACCCAGGGGTACGCCGCCTAGAGATGGTAGAGAAGAGATGGGATCCCATACGTTGAACATACCCAGGGCTACGCCTGGAGATGGTAGAGGAGAAATAAGATCCCATACGTTAAACATACCCAGGGCAACGCCGCCTGGAGATGGTAGAGGAGAAATGGGATCCCATACGTTGAACATACCCATACGTACGCCGCCTGGAGATGGTAGAGGAGAAATTGGATCCCATACGTTGAACATACCCAGGGCTACGCCGCCTGGAGATGGTAGAGGAGAAATGGGATCCCATACGTTGAACATACCCAGGGCTACGCCGCCTGGAGATGGTAGAGGAGAAATGGGATCCCATACGTTGAACATACCCAGCGGTACGCCGCCTGGAGATGGTGGAGGAGAAATGGGATCCCATACGTTGAACATACCCAGCGGTACGCCGACTGGAGATGATGGAGGAGAAATGGGATCTCATACGTTGAACATACATAGCGGTACGCCGCCTGGAGATGGTAGAGGAGAAATGGGATCCCATACGTTGAACATACCCAGGGCTACGCCGCCTGGAGATGGTATAGAAGAGAGATAGGGATGCCGAATACGGAACCTACCCAGCAAACATGCGTGTGTTGGATCTGTAACGCATGGCACCAGACTCTGTAAACCATGGTATCGGCCTCTGTAACGCAAGGTACCGGCCTCTGTAACGCATGGTTTCGGCCTCTGTAACGCAAGGCACCGGCCTCTGTAACGCAATGTTTCGGCCTATAACCGGTCACGTCGAACATTTGCAATCCCGAACAGGGCCGACAAACCTATCATGCCATTGGTCTGTTTCGGGCATGAATGAAGGGACCAGTTCAATGAGCGAAATGTTAGTCAAATGAATAGTGGGCAAGCAGGAACATTCTATATTGCTCGACAGTGCATACAAAACTGCTCAACAATACCGCATACTATACAATTTATACATCCAAATGGACACTCTGACGGACTGACTTGAATAGCACAAATGAATTCAATAAGAAAGTGCTGCTGGCCTCAACTCTTCAAATATTTCAACTCTAAAATATTTATGAACATATTAATTGCTTAGTCCGACGCAAGCACTAAAGCAAAGGTAATTGCATCTTCTTATATACGATCGTCTCAAAGTTGCGCTCTACCCTGTATGCATGCACATTTTTTTTTGTCAAATAGATTGCAAATATTTGACCCTTTTCTTCAAAGAGGTAAACTTTATCAAAATAATAAACTATGTTGCGTTCAAAATTCTCCCCGCTGATAAATATCCTAGTTATTGACTTCTATTTATAGATAAATTAGCGATCTAGTTATGTAGCGTATATGATGCGAACACAAATAAAGTGAAATCATGTACCACAATATTTGTCTCTCGGGTGTCAGCACCACACAAATTAAATTTCCCCTCATAAACAGCGCCATTAACAATTAGAGAATTCAAAATCATTTTTACCATAATAAAATAGTTAAAATCCCCAGCAGCCCCAGACTGCACTGCCTCAGTTTACTGAGAGGCTGTGCAGCTTATTGGCATCTCAGGCCTGGCTAATGTTATAATGTTTGGCCAAGTCAGTTTATGGCCCTGACCGATTGCCGCCGTTATTGCCATGGTGCAAATATTAACACATGCTCAACTGACGCTCTTAACATATAAGGGAGACTCGTATAACTTTGCAGGAAACATTATCACGTGCAATAGAAGCAAGGACATGTTACAGGTGGAGTTGAGTTATCGGTGTTTGACAACAAACATTACGACTGGGATAATTGTATTTTACTATGTGCCTATTCAACGCTTGTCATGGCTACAACATTTAAATAGTAAAAATTTATCATAATGCAAAAA
This sequence comes from Gammarus roeselii, assembly GCA_016164225.1. Taxonomy (NCBI): domain Eukaryota; kingdom Metazoa; phylum Arthropoda; class Malacostraca; order Amphipoda; family Gammaridae; genus Gammarus; species Gammarus roeselii. The sequence continues at coordinate 9,685 of SDVV010027547.1, read as the reverse complement.
TAAATAAAGACAATTATTGGAAGAGGTGCGGCATCGCTGTTAGAAAAAAAAATCAGGGAGTGATGTAGTGATGCTGATGAACATTCTTCTGCGAGGCGGCTGACACTCCACGACACTGGCCGGGCACAGCCACCATTGATAGGAGAGGATTTCTCAGAGACGTGGTCTACTCGTGTCCGAAAGTATATAAAAATTATAAAAAATATATATATTTTAAGTAGTTTTTTACAACATTTGCAGGCAGAATTCCAGAGCACATGTTTCAATATTCTTCTAATTGTGTAGCATTTCTAGTTTAATCATAAGTTACGGCTTATAAATATATCAGTAATTTTGAGTATGCAAGACAGGAGTTTAAGTTCATCATCCGTCATACGAGGGCTACACCACTCCATCAATTAATTAAACGGGAACTAAAACGTAACCATCGGGAAGGATAATCGTTACATGTCAATTTGAGATTAGATGATGGAGTCCATCTCCACCGGAGTTTGGACGGCTGCCTCAGTGAGAGCCCGGTAGAGCGCAATACATCATTTTCGCCGGTTTAATCTGTATTTGTAGCTCTAGTAAGTTTCACAGAAACTGCTAAGATAAATAGCTTCAGCAATTAAATTTATTGTTCTTCGATGTTTCACGTGCAAAGCAAGGAACGGAATTATCGTTGCGCCATGTCTCTTCATGGGAGGGATAGGATCCGCCGTGTGTGTGTATATTCACGTTGCAATATTTGGCATACATATTTATTCCCTACTGCTGATTTTGTTAGCCCGAAAATATTGTCAGCCCGAAAATGTTAACCTGAAATTTTTCGACTTAGTTGTTGAACAAACGACAAGCAGATAACTCGTATTAGAAACCTAACTATTGTGTTGGACCAAACAGATTAGTTTCTTGGCAGTAAAACAAAGCTTTACAATATCTGCTGCAACATGAAGTTTGCATAGCAGAGTTTTGTACCATGAAAATCGTCAAAATCTCCCACCCACATGCCACATAACTCAGGGAATAATTTGACAGCATCGCATTACGACAGCCAAACTTGGTTCTCCCATTTAACTCCCATCAGCAAACCCCAGCATTAACCGTGGATTACTAACACGTTTAAAAATCCTCGTTCTAATGGAATCAACAATTTGCGGGGCGCTTTTTCCCAGAGCAAACTAACCGCATTGTCACCTCTAAGCTTTTAATCCTATCGGGATCCGTGCGGAGGGTCGGGCTTTGGTTCCGACTTGTTCAGGGTCAAAGGCTGTTCCATAAAATCGGGCCCACAATTAAAGAACGTCAATTTAGGCCTTCCATGCTCTGGTCTATTGTAAAAAGAAATTAGGTTTAGTGTTAGGGATGATAACATATGAATTGTCAAGCGCAGTTCAATTAGCTTGTAAGCCTGTTAACTCGGGCAGTTAAAGATCGAATCAGCTGTTAAGATAGAGGGGGTAGGCTGTAACTCCAACAGGCGGCAGTAGTATGGTTGGATGCCACAACTTCTGGCGAGTGTTGGGGCCAGAGGTCTTCCTATCTTTGGGGACCTTGGGAAATAAATGGTGCAGGCATCTTCCCGGAGCCTTCGGGCCCATTCTTAAAAAAAAAACTCGCATAGATAAGAGTTGCTGCATGGAACTAACAAAAATGCCGGTGTTTATCGGTCTTGTTGTTCAGCAGATTTATTGGATGAATCAGTAAAATTGGTGTAGAATCAAAAATTCACTTCGCAGACGCATATCGTACTATAATGTTGATATTTCAACACGGAAAAAATGACACAGAGCAGTCTTGCTAACGGTTTTACTGTGCCCGGGTTGTTCACATGATCACAAGGAACGTTTTAACGAATGAGGGTTATTCAAATTACTTATTATTTGATCATTTAGACCAGTATATAATTATACAGCACCCCATCTGCCAACTCTAAACAAGACCAGCTATATGCACGATTACTAACACATCTCTCGCCTTCCCTATTCTTTGGTCGTGAAGCCAGATGGCATCTATCCATCGTTTTCCGATAAAAGGTAGCTAATTCCATACGTGAAAATTTGCCTTCCCGTCTTCAAGCATCGATGTTTACCCTGCATGATTGATTAAAATTAAATATTGTTCACAACCTATTACCTGAAGAATTATAGTTGCGTGAAGGCTTCCATTCTCATCCTGTGCTTACAAGGTCGATATAATAGAGTTATTAGCTGGAATTAATTGACGGTAGGTGGCTGATAAATCGGTTGATCCTGGCTCACATTTCTTAATCGACATTGCATGTGTATTTATTAACATTATGAGTCACCCAGTTGCCCCCTTAATATTTTAATTAAATATTAATCTACATCAGAAAAACAACTTCACGACGTTTATTTTCAGGCGTAGATTTTTGCAAACGTCGACAAATCAACACTTCTTCCTCAATTTGCCTGTTTTATAGCACCTGTGTTAGGTATTCCGAGATGCGCAGTCTGATGCCGTTATCAGAAGTTACTCATTGTGGTGTTGAGGGGGCGTCTTCACTCTGGTAGAAAAATATTCATTAACATAATATTAGGAGAAAAAACTACAGAAGGGTATTAGTAAATTCAAAGTTACTAAACTTTTCTTCTTATTTATCTATTTGGAGAAAATATTACGTGTTATTCACTTTTTTCCAGGTAGTCTGTGAATTTCGCAATTTTATCTGTTCACTTGCAGACAAGTTACAAACATTGTCTTTGTAAATAAATTAGGAATGCAAGCGACAATAATCAATGAAGGAAGGGATAGGGAAGTGACACAGAGTTATATACACACGTGGCTAAATAGCCAATCCAATTACTTTCACGGCTAGCTCGCGGGATGATCAATGCTACCATAGAGTGACAGAATAGGATAGCCTAGCAAGGGTAAGGATTCGATTTGGGCCTCATAGCGAGGGTAAGGAGGGTGAAGATTTACAGACACAGTTGAAGGAGTTTATGCAGAACTGTCGACTTTGTATAGGGAGGTTGAATAACTGGGCTAATAACTCGATAATTCGATATGGTATATTTACTCATTTTAGGTGAACATTCGTTTCATCCAAAGGTACCTAACAGGTTTACAATCGCCGATGTCAATAATGTTGCAGCGACTGTGGCTACGGACTATATATTTTTCCGATGGTGACATCACTGGGATAATTTAGACAATAATAGCATAAATTGAGGGATATTTCTTTCGGTAGCGTCCTGTTGTTCACCCATACAGCTTCTTCCTCCCTGAAAGGAGAACAAAAACCCTAAATCAGTAAACAGCTGTCGATGATTGCTGGCTATTGTTTATATATCGTATACAATGTATGTTATCAAGTCATGACCAATGTTATGTAACTCTTGCATCGTGTTATGTCACATGTAGACGTACCCCCCACCCTCCGGCTGCCCGATTCATTGACTGATGGTAGTAATTCCGTTAAGTTGGTTTGGTGGCGGCCCTCCAGGCCTGTTTTGATGGAAACAATGACCCACTCTTGATTGGATAGTGGTTCATCTACAATTATGGCATCATGTTACATTTGTGTATATTCTTCATTAATCTCACCCCCTTCCGTGAACCGACAGGTGCAGAACCCCCATGCATACCTGAATATGATTGCTGTAGTTAATGTTTCTGATGACGTGATGTCCTGTACGTGGCTGCTTACGTAGGTACTTTTCATTTCAAGTGTGTACGGAATGGATCCTACCACATTCACCGTCTCGCTCCACATTTTTCTCCTGTCGCCGACACAATTCCAATTACTTAATCTTGTTGCCCGTTCACAACCCCTGAGCTCCTGAAGCTTTCGTCTCACTTCTCTCGCCTACTGCGCCTTGTTCCCCTCAACACGTCCTTTTAAGAGCACAGTGTTAGCCTACCTGAAAGCCCTCGCGGTTGATACCCTCTCTTGTTCCCCACGTGCCTCAGAATCTGCACCAATTGGGATTGGTTCCCAGTGTCGCGGAGAATAAGCTCCGCCCTCTAAGCTTGACACAAACTTTGTAATGAGTATCCCTTGTTCTATTATACAGATGAATGTGTTGATCTAAAATCATGAATTTATGACCCTGTGGAATGTCGTATAAATGGTTGTCCCCGGAATGCAATTAGACCTATAAATTATAGTAACAAGCTAGGTACATTTTGGAACATTGATAATTAATCGTCGTTGATTCAGGTAAGTTCGCACGGCCTCGCGTGCGAAAATATTAGTCATGTCAAGATGAAGTTGTACATATTTCAATTGTGGCATATTCGCGTAATAGCGCGTGCGAGAGAGTAAAGAGTTAACGCGTATCATCGTACAATGTGTTTTTATTTCTGTGCGTAATATGGTGGAGAGACCACCTCACTTGCACAGGCGTTTGGGGTGTTTTTTCGAACCGCGCAGTACAGCGACACTGCGGACTCATACTCGATTATTGACCATGAAGAAAGATAGTAATGTAATATTGATGAGGCTACTAAAGATCTTTCAAGTACTTTCTTACAAATCAAAGTGTTGGGAGAGTGATGAGGTAAGGAAGAGGCGGGCTGAGAATTCTGAGGAGTTGTTGAATGTTGAGAATGTCACACAAGCTGACATTGGTGCTGTGAGTGGTGGTGTACGGATGCCGGCTTTGGGAGCGAGTATTGTCGCGGACTTTGAGGAAGTATAGATGCAGGAGGCGGTGGAAGGGATGAAAGCAGGGAAAGGCTCTGGTTTAGACGACATTGTGACTGAGCGCGAAAAGATGGGTGTCGAATGGTTGGTGAAACAAGTAAAGCTGTGTTTATTGTCAGGCATGGTGCCGATTGAGGGGCTCAGTGCTTGCATTGTTTCGTTGTGTCATGGCAAAGCCAACACAAATGAATGCAGCAACTCAAAGAGGTACCAGTCTGTTGCGTGTGTTGGGGAAGTTGTAGGGGAGAGTGCTAATTAAGAGGATTAGACAGTACAGATGGTGTTATAGACACACAGCCGTTTCCTACCAATTAGGAGGGTGACGAAGTTAGGCTGACACATAAGGGGGAGGCTCCACATTTCCCCACCACAAGACCGCCGTACCCATGCCGGGGCTCGAACTCGCGACATGCAGCACCAAAGGCTAGCACTGCAGTCGGATACGCTAACCACTCGGCCACAACGGTCGTATGTAATAAGGTAAGAATAATGAAGGTCACAGAGATGATTAAGAAACTATAAAATAACTATTGTTCCTGCTAGAAATATTCCCGAGTTGCAGAAAATTAATTGTCGGATGCATCGTTTGGTGCTGAGCGAATAAACACGTCGTGTTCTCTGCCCGAACATGAAGCTATTTGGCAGACGTGGTTGCTCACTTCAGAGCCAGTTGGCGCCAATTAGCGTGGCAGTAAGATAGGATGTTTTCAGCATTTGAAGGGTTCATAAACATAAACCATTCAGTCGAGCATTATTTCGATAAAGTTTCTCGACATTGCTCATTAATATACTATTTTCTCTCCATGAACAACATAAATATATTCAGTCGATTATTCTTCACTTGCAGTTCATCTTAGTTTGTTCCTACTAGGTACGCACCGTCCGGTGTAAGGAACGGCGTAACAAGTAATTATTCAAGGGATTCTTTGAGTTGAGATCAGCAATATATTCCCAGAGTTGCAGGGAGCGGGAGCTAAGGAGTTTCTCTGGAGCAGCTACAGGCCAATACAACGAGATTGAGAGTATTTCAATTGAATGCATACAAAATTAGTTGATTGAATCCACGGTTGTCATCAAATGCGGATGTATTGAAAATTGTGGGCAAATTCTAGTATACATATAATTATATTCCCGCTCTTCAGATCAGAATAAATATTACAATTACAAAATGTGTAAGTGATCTTCACAGGCATGGAGGGAATTTAATTAATTATATCTTTGCCTTATAAACATCGAGTTTCATGTCTAATCATAAACACAAAATAGAATTGAATTGCGGCATCACTTCAGAGTGTCAAGATCAATTGTCCGTTTTCGATTCATTTCTCGTCGTCAGTTTCGTAGATTCATGATGAAATTAGAGCAAAAAATTTGTTAATGGGAAATGATGAATTTTTCATATAACTAATTATTTTTAGCAATTTTTCTGATGAAACAAAATGAAGGTTTACAAGCGTTTACAAATGTAAAAAGACTACAACAGCATTTTGGCCCAAACTAGGTTGCCTTCTGATAGTAAGATTATCAGTTCCGAAATAGAACGACTAAGAGCGCTTCATGTGACATTTCCGTTTTAAAAACATCAAGTAGTAGTAGTAGTTGCTTTTATGTTTCACCGGAGTCCCAACGCGAAGTTAAGGCAGACTCCCCCGTAGGGCGGTCTTGAAAACGTCAAGAAAGGAAACATTACGACTGTGTTGCTGTTTACAACCTCCACTGGAGTTTGTTCCATTTTTCGACAACTCTAAGTGAAGAAATTACTCGTGATGTCGAGTGAGAAACGTTTCCCAACGATCTTATGTCTATTATTCCTGCTCACTCCGCTATCATCTAGAGTGAAAAAGCTCACTCGGTCGACGTATTCCTTACCCTCCATAATCTGCAACACCTCGATCATGTCGCCTCATACTCGACGCTTCTCTAGTGAATAAAGATTGAGTTCACGTAGTGTGTCTTCGTAAGATTTATTGCGCAGTGAAGGGAAAAGTTTGGTAGCTCTACGTTGAACCTTTTTTTTTCAACTTTGGAATTAGTGTACTATGATGTTCAATCGCACACATAGCTACAGACTAAGTATGTTTGAGTTGAGTTAGGGTTGTAATACCCCCGGATTTGATTTGGGCCTCATGAACCTTTTTTAATTTGATAACGTCTTTTATATGATATGGAGACCAGAATTGAACGGAATATTCGAAATTCAGTCAAGCAAATGCATTTTATAACTTGAATACCGTGTCAGTTTTAATACGAAATGGTACGGGATATCATATCTAGCATTTTGTTGCCTTTTTTGGTAGCATCGTTCCACTGCTTGCCGCTTTTTAAGAGGTTACTGATGATGACCCCTAAAACTCTCTCTTTAGTAACAGGAATCAGTTTCTTCCTTAACATGGAGCATTCGTGCTGGAGGATAAGAGGACTTATGTGCGCCACTTTACATTTGTCCGTATCAAGTTTAATTTTCCACATTTTTGACCAATCATCAAATTTGTTCAAGTCTTATTGGATCTGTTGACACTCAAGTTCGGTTTGCACTTTTCCTCCTATCTCAGTAATGCCTGCAAACTTACTGATATTGGAAAGCACGTTTCATTCGAGATTGGTAATCAACATCATCAAGAGAACTGAATCTACGGATCCTTGAGGTACGCTGCTTTTAACTTTACCCCAAGGGGAGGAAGCTCTGTTAAGTACAACTCGCTGCCGTCTGCCCGAAGTCAACATTTTATCCAGTTGTATTTGTATTTGCTTCCATATTCCACCGGAGTCCCAACGCGAAGTTGATGTATACTCCCCTGTAGGGTGTTCGAAGAGTGGTGATGTAGGTGCAGCGTAGATTATGAGTAGGTTAAAGTTAGATCGGAGCAGTTTAAACTCAGCCACAGTGGGCTTTAACACAGTTGGAGTTGGTCTAACAAAGTAACAAAGAAAATTTGACATGGGGACCAAGCAAATTTGATGCGGCTACACAGAAAATTTGACAGATGAAAATTAAATTTAACAATTTTAAAAGAGTAACTCTAACGCGGGTACAGAGTAGGCCTAGGACATACAAATCGTTCTAAACAACGGAGGCGAAGTGAGTTTAACCTAACACAAATATGCAGAGCAGGTTCATTGCAGACGCAGTCGGTTTTGCGAGAGGAGTGGTAGCAGCTCCCTCCGTTCTCCGCCAGAGCTCCAACGTGTGGTCACTGAGGGCTTCTTCTCGTGGCACGACGGTCCGTTGTTTCTGCACAGCTTCGTGCACGAGGTTAAAGTAGAATTTTTCAATTAGTGCGCAGGGAGAACAGCGAGTTCGGGATCGGAGATGATTCAGACCTCGCTACCTCTACACTACCTTGTAGAGGCCTGTGTGTTATCCGAAAGCGATCAGTTTTTCCGGTGTTCCGTTTCTGTGAGCAGGCGTTGCAGGTTGCACGGGGGGCTCAAGAAGGCTCGTCGGGCTGCGGCGAGTGCATCACAATCTACTGGTAAGTGTTTCACGCTGATTGCCACTTGGTGGCAACAGGGTTTGATTTGATTTGAGCCTCATTTCCATCAGAGCCTCAAAGTGAGTCATAATAGGCTCCCCCGTAGGGCTCGATGATCATTGATTTCAGTAGGCTCGCACGCCTAAGTGAGCGAGGAAACAACAAAACAACGCTTTTAACGTTAGAAAAAACTGTGAAAAATTTAGCAATGTTTGACGCACGCTGGTGCGCAAAAGAAAAACGCCTACTCGAAACGGACCTCCGCTTCTAATCCTCTAGAACTTAAAGAGTAATATGTACGCACCCTAGTGCGTACAGGTAGCATCGTCAAGATTAGTACAAGGTCAGTGGCTACACGGGCAAATTCAGCTCCGACAGCAACGCAACACAATATTTACAAATACGCGGTTTAGTTGTATAAATACAATTTATTTATGTAAGATAAAGACTCAGATCAAACGAAACGAACCCTCGCCTCCAACCCCCCAGAATTCATGATTAATATGTCCACACGCCAGTGCGCACAGATAGTATCGTCGAAATTGGTACAAGATTCGCGGCTACACGGACAGAGTCAGCTCCGGCAGCAACGCAACACAATGTTTTCAGCTACGCCGTCTATTTGATTTTTAGTACAATTTATTTATTCAGGCAAGATAAAGACTCGGACAAAACGAACCCCCGCCTCCAACCACCCAGAACTCCAGGAATAACATGCACGCGCGACAGTGCGCACAGACAGCATCGTCGAAATTGGTACAAGGTCTATGGCTTTACGGATTAGATAGACTCCAACCGCAACGCGTCACAAGGTATTATAGCTACGCAGTCCAGGTCAACCCCAGAAACTGCATATGGTCCGTGCACGCGCGAGCAAGCAAAAACTGAAGAAAAAATACCCATTCACAAAATCACAAACACGAACTAACGCACAAATACTCCAGCGTTATAATATTGTGGATCGTGAAAAATAAAGTAAGAGCAGGTTCGTCATGGGCAGAAAAACTGCTCAGATTATTGATTTCGCACTGATTGTTAAAGGGGATAGGGCGGGGGGAAGGGCGGCATTGGTCCCATGGGTCGCAAAAGAGGTTGATGAATCCCGGAGGGTAACCCATGTCCCCCGGGTCTTCCCGAGCTCCTCGAGTCCCCCGAGATCCCTCGCCTCAGCTCATCTCGGTTTGTCTCGAATCATTTCGGCCAGTTTCGGCTTGTCGCGACCAACTCGACTCGCCTCAACATGTTTCCACTGATTTCGACGCACCTCGACCAACCTCGACGCGACCCTCCCCTGCGCCAGCAATCCGCGGACTGTAATGGTTAATTGTTCTACTCAGGCATCTCACAAACACTTTTCTGTGAATGGGTTTTACAGCGCTGGGAGGGGGGAGTAGAGGTTCCAAGATTCAGAGGGGCTTCTAAAGGGTCCCACAGTTCCTCAAAAGGGTCCTAAAGGGTCTCAAGGGTGTCCCAAGGGGCCCCAGAAAGGTCCAAGTGGATCCCCCTAAATCCACCTGGTCTCCCAAGTCCCCCGGGTTCCCGAAACCCCGGGTCCCCG
>SDVV010027546.1:0-12089 GCA_016164225.1 Gammarus roeselii | reverse complement strand
AGTCTTGAAGTTCCCTTAATCACGGTGCCTTACACATTGGAACGCCGCTAAATGATACTTGCCCGATCTACGATCTCAAGGTATGAGTGCACAACCGACTGAATCAAGGATGTAAAGGAAGTTGAGGAAGAGAGATTCGCCATACTCGCCTGGATGTGTTATGTTACTAAGGTTAAGGTTCCACTTATGAAGTTAAAATAATTAGATGTTAATAATTTGACATGTTTCTTTATTTTTGGTAAGCACTTCTCCGGACAAAGTAAAAGCTAGCAGTGTAAGGAGCGAAAACAATGCGTCAAATATCAAACCTCAATCGGGTCTCTATATCTAGAGCTACAATTTTCCACAGTTGCCCACGAAACCGATGCCATCAAAGCAATATATTTTGGCACCCCACTTTTTCATTACCTACTGTGACAGGCGACGAATATAATGTTGGCTATTTTTAAGCTACAATTCGTTGTAAAGCTGCCAACTAATTTCCTTTTTCGCTAATTTATTCAAGATGCAAGATGCGTCTCAGATTATTCGGCGAGTCATGAGATGAGTGCCACATTCGCATCTATGAAGATCACATCAACGAGCGTATAGCGACTATTCCCTAATGAATTTACTCTGTCCTATTCCGGACGAGTTTCATTCATATTTAATACAACCATGCCTGCCACGACATCAAGTTCTATTACAGAACAAAATCAGCGTTTCCTGGATTGCTTCTTCGAGAATCAAAGAAGCATACAGAACAGATAAAGGTGGAAGCAGCGTCATTGTGCTTCATTCAAGGTTCAGAGGAGCAGAAGTAACAGACAAAGGAGCAAGCAGCGTCATTGTGTTTCCCTCTCATTGTTACAAAACAATGAGATTGTTACCCTCTCATTGTTACCCTATGTATTCACAAAATATGAGTACAACGCTAGTTCTTACGAAATCAGATGTTGCGTAGTGACTGATGATCCGGATAAAAAAAATGTTCGTACGCCACAGCTGACGAAAAAAAACATATATCATGGTTATCACAGCATCCTCATTCCTAACTAGGAGTGGACACCGCAGAAGTTGAACCCAACAATGCATAAAACAAAATTTCGTAGTTAAAATCGAGAGGGCAAATGTCCAGCGATTAGCAGACACGGAATCATTTTTGCCTTGATAGAGTTCAGGCTCAAAGTTTTCAACAACATGTTATTCCGATGCAAGACATTGAATAAGATTACTGTTTCAACTCTTTTTGATTTAATTGGAAGATTTTTTTTTTCTGTCTGAAATATTTCGATGCTGTTTCGAATGAAATCGGGTTTGAACCAAAAAGAAACAGCTCGAATAATAAAGTAGTTAATTGTGTTCGGGGATGTATTTTTACCTTGCAAAAAATAGTTCCTTCGTAAATATTTCTAGCGATATAAGATTATACCGAATATCTTTCCTTAACATACTTTTGATCGTAGGCTTTTTTTCCTACCGTGAATTCCTTTACAGCACCTACAAAGCAATGCATTCCCCTCTAAAAGTTAGTCGTGGATATCCCATGTTTTCAAGGCTAAACTCGTTCGAGCCAATTTGAATTCGAGTCCAAAGTGTGGCATTCTTATAGATAACATATCATTGTATTTGAAGGCTCCGGAAACACTTAGTTCCAACGCAGATTCCCGCCCTGAAAAATCACATGCCAAAGTATATAACAGATCGAGAAAAGTATGTCACCGCAGCATCGAGATGAATTTATGGATTTCTCAGCCATATTTAGTCACATTTGTTTCCTACAGGTGCATGGCCCCTCAGTCAACACTATCAAAAAAACTTTCATGAAAGAGTGAGGCCATTGTATCATATCCCGAAACTAAATTGTCTAAGCCAGTTCAACGAAGATTCAGAAAAGAAAGTGACGACATTGACCTGTTGATCGAGCATTATGAAGCTGGGAGGGTTGGCGACCATCAAAGAACGGATGGGAATCGTTCCCATGAAGAACCTTTTGACTAGCGCGCATTTCCTATCAATGTAGTCAACAGAGCATATTTAGACGTTCATGAGTTCTTAATATACAAAAAACGTTCATGTACCTAGTGTGAATTTTGACGGGTCAATAATTGTGATTTGGGCCCGACTTTATATTCACCTTGCATGCGGGTTAAGCAGATCAAAACAGGGTAAAACAGATTACAAACGGAGGATAAAATACTGAATAAATTTCTTACCAATTCGTCAGTCCATGAAAACGAATACAGGTATGTTTCCTTCCTCGTCCCGATTTCAATGATGAAAAAAGTTCAAAATAGTACAAAGATAAATTAAATATGAAGACGCTGTGATATTTTTTTAATGTAATATGTTAGGGTATTAATGCTACGGCGAAACCTTGTTCAGAAGAGAATATGAACGAAAAAGTGATCATAAAGATGAAGTAAACTTTGTATTACAATCTTTAGAGCAACTTGATACATCACCGGTGAGCCGCCCTTCATCGCTCCCCGGTGGCCTTGACCGGCAGCCAGTAGCGGGTATGAGAAGCCATTCAATAAGGAACCGATCTTTGGCACGGCGAAAAAAGTCTCTGTTGATCTTCCTTTGCAAACACGTGCGATCTTTGTCACTGTGGGATCGTGTCGAACACAGCAATGCCGGACGGACAGGTGGTAGGCATCCAATTTGAATTTCATTCAGTGTAAAAGCTACCGGGGAAAGCTACCATTGAAAAGATTTTTTTTTCTTGTTGAATTAATAACGGTTTTATTGATTACGAACCTTATTTTACAACAGTGGCGACGATGGAACTTCACAGCGAGCAGTGCACTGTGTAGCTTCTTTCCAGTTGATGATCTTGAGGAATATCCGTAGCTCTGTCATGAGGGCACGAGACATTTGAATGAATCACAACATTAGGAAGCATGATAACACTTCAGTGCTTTGTATGTTGACAAAGCCATACGTTTTAAGCAACACATATTGGTTGAGGATTGTCACCCGTAGCTTTACCTGAAAATACCAAGCGGATACAGAATGCTGAAACAGTGTTGGGCCAACGGACAGAGCCTTGAAAAGTAGGATAACTGGGGAATAAAGTCTGTATGTAGCCCGACAGCCAGCAGCCATTTAAACTTATAGGACATTTTCAGAAGTAAGTTCACTTTGATGTATTTTTATTGTAGGTCAAACAGTATAGCGATGCAGACAACTAAACCATTGCACCTGCTGTAAATGGAGGCCTTGCAAATCAAACGTGAAAACATTATGATAGTTATGGCTACTTATGAGGGTCTTCTTTTGCCCAATCGTCACACTCCAAGGAGCCTCGTTGAATAACAACCCTGCGTGGGATTTTTAATCGATTTCCATTAAGATCAAATGCTAAGAATTTTTTTGCTAGTCACTGAATACCCGAGTTTTCATTTAAATATTTCAAGTTGCCCCAAGCATCACTTTATCACTTTGGAGCCCAAGTAGGCAACGCAGTCGTCACTCCTTTGTATTCGGCTGAATGTTTACATGCAACACTCTATGACAAGGTTGATACATTCATCAACCGATCGCGGTACAATATTCTCGTTATGCCCAAGCATTTGTGAAAACAGTCCCTGCTCGTGAGCACTACGACCTATAAGGGTAGGTCGAGTTGTGTGATTCATTGTATGCCGTCAGCGTTGCGTATTGCTGGTCCTGATTTTATTTATTAGGAGTTTAATGTTTTATCAACTGATAACTCGTAAATTTATGTCTTTGAATAATTTCAAATTAGTCCTTATAAGTAATTGGAATGAAAACATTCCAACAAATGTGTTGTCCTTGTTGCCTGTTGTCTGAGTATGTTCTTATATTTGTGATGTTCTAATGCGGCGAAAGAAACTCATCTCTCAAGGTGGAAAACACGCAGAGTCGGGATCAGATGCACGAGAGTTACTTGTGAAACGTGTCTCAAAATACTGATCTTCCTGACGTTTCAGCTGTTGTGTCGCAGAACATTTGTATGTACTCATTTGTGCCATGGAACGATCATGTTCAATGTTTAACCTGAATACCTACCTCAATGGATACAAACGTAATCTTTATTTGAAGTGTATTCTAGTTGTATTGTATACTTTGTGAAACACAAGAATACTGCGTGGCGTGTCGTGGATAAAGTTTTTTTCCATTTGTTTATTTATATGCAATCCAAGAATAGGCTCTAATAGTAGTCTAACTATTACGAACAGAAATCGGGAGTCTACAATAGCTAACAATTGTTAAAAGTCTAACTTGAGCGTCTGTTTGGACCACCTACAATTGATGAGCTGCCAACAGGCTTGTATTGACAACATCATTCGCTGCCTAACTAGGCTAGTCGCTTAAAAGGTGTTTGAGATCTTAAATCGTGCGCAAGACGAATTTAGCAATTTCACTACCCCAAGTTCAGAAAACAGGACGAAGACCAATTGGAGCGCAAATGGTGCTTGGGTAATAATTATTCAGTTGAAGTTGTTGAGAAGCAATAACGCCACGTTATTGCTCGCTGTCGAGTCTTACAGGCAATTTGTGCTTGGCGACACCAACAGTGCAGTGGAATGAGCTTAACCTGCTGAGAACAGCAATAAGAGGATGGATCAACTACCATTGCTTGGTCTCAATTAGGAATGAGTTACAGCGAGGAAGCTCTGTCCGGCAGATCTCGTCCTCTTAATGACGCATAAGTGCGGTGCATACAATCTGGTTCTTCTATAGACACGAACTTGTAAACGTCAGGATCGTTTGAATATATCAAAAGCCTGTTTAGTTGATGAGATCTAATTGCTATTGTCTCACGTCTGTAATTTTTATTTTCGAAACACGATCAGCACGCCAGCAAACTAAGCCTAGGTAATGATTATAGTCTGATACGGTATGATACATGCCAATTCAAATTGAATGAATTTGACATCACCATATCAATATGTACTTCTAGGAATAAAGTGTTCATTATATAATTCATTATTCATTTCGAATATGTTAACATATAAAATATTCATTATCTGTAGCGCGCTGTCTTCCCTTTATTCACCTTGTTGATTATTAAGTCTCCGTTCTTTCCAAGGTGATTTGTTGACAAGCCCAAACAACCAAATTACTGCCTACAATTATATAATCATACTCCTTCCAGCACTCGCCCGTCGCTCCCAACTTCTTGCGGTGCTAATGAACTGTCTTGTGCAGGGTCAATTAAGGCAGGCTTGTTGGTGACTGCGTGACGAGGGCGAGAGTTCATTACCAAGAAGGGGACTTTTCATGCAGCGCTCAATGAGCTAATGATTGGCGCTCAAATGGTGAGGTGTCTCTGTAACTGAAATAGCTATGATGATGGTTTTTCATGAAGGCTCATTAAGCTTATCAATATACAGCAATCCCGATATCGTATAGAAAAAGCATTTATCCCTCCGAGCTCTGCATCCAAATCCTGGAATTGTGGAGGTATTTGATGAGAGTATGGGAAACAATAACAATTTTTTTAACAAGTTGCCAATTAATCTTGTGTAGCAAGCCTCTAAACGCGTTGATAAAGACGACCAGATTATGTATCGAGCAATGTTGAGAAGCCTTTCACATGTGAGATGAGTCCCGGAAAGAGTGTGTGAGATGAAACTGGAATCTGACGGAGTGAAATGAGAGTCATTTCTAGGACTATTTCAGTATGAGCAAATAAGTCATGCCAACTGGAATGTGTCCCGCTACCTTTCAATTATGAGCACCATATTTTATCAGTTCAATAAATGATATCGGTAGTTCATAATGTTTAACGGTGTTTTAAATCAGCTATAATTCCTCGTATTACACATCTGCCCTGCCATTAAACAGGTTTGAAGCATTTATTCCTCGCATTGCGCATCTGCCCTGCCATTAAACAGGTTTAAAGCCTTTAATTACATAATTCTGGCTTCCAAACAAATTGTCTCAACCTGACGGAGCTTTTGAACAAAAATACAGTTCGGAAACCGATTTATTTGGTGCCGGTTATAATACTACATGATTGTCTTCAACGGCTGAGCTTTTAATGCGTTTTAAGATGTAACCTGACCGCAGAGAACGTGTTCCTGATTAATGTGAGAGGCGAGAAGAAGATATCATGCCGGCTTAAGTATATTTCCTTAAATGGCAGCTTGTTATTGACGGGAAAGGTTGCTATGGTAATTTCCGGTGTTTTCGTTTATGGATGAGAATTACATTCATACAATTATTCGAAGTTGAATAAGAAAAAACAAAACTGTTTACCAGTGAAATATTGGAATTAATGGAAAGAAGTACACCTGGATATATAGAAAATAGTAACATTCTAGATGACGTTAAAATAAATTTCCTTGAATTTGCAATTTCATTGGCTATCGTGTCATAGATGTTGAAGTCGGTGTTCACTTCTTACAATCATCTCCATTTCCCTCTTAGGCTTTGCTTAAAGACTAAACAAAGTATACAAGGATGTCTTTTGTGATGAGGAAATAACCTAATATCAATAACATCCTCAATGACAATTGATCACTGTTTATAAGCTGCATGCTGCATGTGCTGGTCCCAAAAATTATCGAATCAACACATATGTGAAGAAGAGTCAATTCGATATGATTATTCGAACATTTAGTGTAAATAGTTAGATGAACTGCGAAGGTTGGAAATAATTAAATACCGCATATTCATATATTTTATCTTGTGACTTTGTTGAATTTATAAAAAATGTCAACGAAGTAATTTGTCGTCTGGCATGTGAAACAAATACTTCTATTAGAAGAAAAACTTGAGATGCTTTTCTCCATCTCTCACATAAGACATCCTAATAGGAAATATAACATGCCGGTAATAGAGTATCGAATTACACTGTTTCGTCAGCTGTAATATGATTGATTGCACTCACAGTATGGTTGAACAAGAAGTTTCACATGCATGGCGGTGGTCGGGAAGAAACTAAAAAGTGTTGATTGTGTCATGGGGTACATCTTGTTTGAAGTTGGCAGGTAACTGGAAGTACGTGGGGTAACCGATGTGGTGCGTGGGTTGACCAATGTGGTGCGTGGGGTAACCGATGTGGTGCGTGGGGTGACCGATGTGGTGCGTGGGGTGACCGATGTGTTACGTGCGTGAAGGTTGGCGTGATCTTAAGTGCGCGGGGTTGCGTTCCTTGATTTGGTACGAGTATTTCGTGCATGGAGGTTGTCGAAGACGAATGACTTTACTGATCCGCTTAATAGCTCATGACAAAATATTAAAATCGGCGAGTAATTAGGTCTGATTCGTGAGTTTACAAAGCATTCATTGTATTGAGACATTTTCGTCGTTAACTGTATCAAACACTGACACCTCCCACTTTTCAATACACACTACTTGCTTATATAGTTTTCATGAATTAAAATGATCGAGAAAAACGACATAAAACGACATTTTAAACCTTGAGCTGATGAGTGGCATAGAAATGAGTATAAGTTTGATTGCATCAATAACGAAAAATATATTAAATTTCGAAATGGAACCGATTCTTGTGAGCCCCGAACCCAACCCTTCCGATGAAGCTTATACCTGCACGTCAAAATTATTATCTCTGAATATCTGACAAGAGTTTGCTTTACAGTTTCTTCAAATTTTTAACCGTCATGGTTTGTTTCTTGTGGAGAGATTTCATCTCGCTACAAAACGAGTATATGAGGGTGCTGAGGTCAAGGCTATGAACGGGTCAAGACTGATTCGTTTGGCTGCTACTTACTCGCTTCGGAAATTTAGGATAAAAATGTGTCCATCTGTCAGGTGGCAGAACTTCTACTATTAACAGGATGGATTTCCTTCTCACTGCTCCACCGACTTTCTGGCATTTTTATCGGACAAATTCCGGAGTGAGTAAAAAACCGCTGAACAAACCAGCCTCGCCCCATTCATAGTCACAGCCTAAGTCCGCTCGACCAATCGTTAGGAGAGATAATATCAATTGAATATCTAAGGAAACAGTTAAACAGTGTCGTGACTCTAATGAACAAAGAAAAATACCACCTGCATTGCTAGCTTTATTCGAAGGGTTCAGATCTGCACTCATGAGAATGGATCCCATTTCAAAACTGATTTATTTTCTCTCTCATTTGATGCACTAAAACATGTTACATGTACTCTTTTTGAATCTATTACAATAATTCCATTTTGAAAATAACTTATGATGTTGATTTTATAGAGCGTTCAACATGATAGAAATCTCAATGACCACTCTGCTAGGCTGGATCAGAGTTGCAGATGAACATGAGTGACGTTCTGCCATTGAATTGTGATTTTATATTTAGAAGTAAATTAGATTATATTAAGAAACCAAAACGAGCACAAGTGCTCATGTCGAGTTGTTTCTTGAAAGAAAAGTGGAGGACAGTAAACCAAGCTTTAGAAATTCACGCAAACATAAAGGAAAAGGAAGGTTGTAAGGATATAATAGAGAAGGCTCACAGCTACCATCACCACTATCTACTGACTAACACCCCATAACTACCCGCGGCATATCAGCTGGGGTGACCGATGTGGTGCGTGGGGTGACCCCATAACTACCCGCGGCATATCAGGAACGGGGTGAATAGAGACGATACGAGATGTTATTAGGTTTCAGGCGATAGCATCTCAGATGATCGAGAAGAGACGGACACGCCCACATGCTCAACTGAATCAAACTTTCCTTCAAGAGCATGACTGCCCGCTAGTTCCAGAGATTCGGTCTTCAGCACCCCGACTGGGTATCCAGTCTACTACGAAGAATCCCATGTCTATCACATTTTGAGCCCCAAACCCAGATGCCTGGGTAGTGGTCCTCCCCAAGTGTTCAGAAGAGTAAAACATTCGGACACATGTGGTCGGTCCTATAAGATCTTTTCATTTCGCAGTGAAATGCCATGAGGACATCTCCTACTAAAGAATGTCGTTTATGGCAACTCCTGAGTTTAGCCAACAGAAACAGATATAATACATTTTGAAAAAAAAATTGTTGCAGAATTTTCGTCAAAAAAAGTGGCGGGTTCTAATATATACGTTTTTGAAATTGACATGACAGAGAAAACAATTGTGTCGGCAGGGTCCTCCGCAATAAATTTCCCACCACCTCAACAGTAGTCACCTCAAAGTCAGGCACGACAAACATCTGCGAAAAATAAGTTAACAACTATATGTTGTTCTGCTCCCTGCAGCACCAGGTCCCACCCCAAATCTGTGCTGCACGACAGAAGACGGTTAGTTCTTCCCTCTGCACCGAGCATCACTCCGGAACCGGGCCTGCTTGTGAAGGTGAGAACATAGTTAGTTGGTAGTTTAAAAAAAGGACATATTTCAAGAGGAGATGCCGGATAGGCATCTACAAAAATGGGGATGCAATGGGTGTAACAGTATATTATATTTTAATGTGAGATGCCAGAGAGGCATCCCCAAAATAGAAGTTGCATATTTAGGTTGAGATGCCAGATGGGCAGCTCCAGGGTGTGATAGTATACAATTTTGCTAAGTAACCCACGCTGATAACACGGTAAGATAGACAATACTTTGTGGAAATGGATTGGATTCAAGTGTTTGCTTTCTTATCTTTTTCCTTTTCCCTCTTGACAGGGAGGGAGGGGGAGAAGAAAAGAGGAAGTACCATCGTGTCGACAGGGTCCTTCCATTGAAAGATACACATAGCCTCAACGAAGGATGAAATTTGTCAATTCAACGCCTTACCGTTGAACAATAGCTTTTCTCTTGGCTTTCGTATACCATAGGGTGTAGGAGTGAATGTTGCCTGAGCGTCTTTTCTGCCAGTTGCCGCTGAGTCGCCGGCAGACTTCCACCCGCACTGGGTAGTTCACCACTGTTAGCTATCTTTTAATTTTTGTTTACCCATCCAACACAGGGATAGGGAAGAAGAGAAGCAAAGAGAGAATACCATCGTGTCTACAGGGTCTTTCATAGAAAGATACTCATTGCATCAACAATGCATGATATCTGTCGATTCCAAGCCGCACCATTGAGTTGAACAATAGCTTTCCTCTTGTTGTTGGTTCAATTTTTGAACGCAATGGGGTGTTAGGCTGAATGATGCCGCTGTGGCTCATCGGCGAGTCGCCGCTGAGTCGCCGGCAGACTTTCAACCGCACTAGGTAGTTCTTCCCTCCCCACACAGGGAAGGAAAAAGAGATGAAAAGAGAGGGAGATATAGATAGATGGATAGAGAGCTAAAGAGAGAGAGAGAGAGAGGGTAGAAGTAGTTGTAGTAGTAGTTGTAGTATGAGGCCTGAGACGGGTTGAATAGTCCGTTCTAGCAGTATTCCAAAATTTAATTTACAGACCAACCAGCCCAGCCTAGATGAGGTGCCCATCATTTACAGGCTTCCGGCGGAAGTTGGCCACCTTGGGGCATAGTCCAAACGTCACATTTTCTTAGTAAGGCGGTTTATTGGTCTCCCATTGTGTGTTGGGACAGTTTTTAATGGTGTTTCCCGTTATTACTGTTAAGCACATCATGTGGTAGACGTTTTCTAATTGTTGGTAACTTGATCGGAATAAAAAATTTAGCCACTGATGTTCTGAGTGGTTTTAGCTGCAGTTTTGGTCCATTATTTCTGTTTCTTGGGATATAATCTTGGCAAAAGAGACCCACATGGTAGCTCTAGTATACCCGTTTAGGTGTTTGCAAGTTTCTTTAAACTGATCTCTAAGTCGTCTTCGTTCAAGTGATATCAGTTAAAGGTCGTCGAGTCTTTGCGGAGAGGTCTTATTTTTCAGTTATTTTGCACGTTGCTGAACACGTTCCATTATGATGATATCACTTCGTAGGCGAGGGGACTAAATACGTACTGCAAATTCCATTTGAGGCGTAACGAATAAATTATATAATGGAAGCACGATGTCCCTTGACGTGTCGAATTGTCTAGATTTGAAGCCCATGGCTCTATCGCCTTTCTTGAAGCTAGCTTCCACTTGTTTTTCTCCCCTGTAGATATTTAGTGATTTATATCCCAAGGCCTCGTTGTTGGTCTACTTCAATCATGTGCTGGTATGCCATTACGCAAACAGAATTTCGACTTTACGATACAATGTGCGTATGAGTGCATTTTTCAATGTTAACGTTAATTTGCCTATTATCAAACCAGTCTATCAGTTTAATTAGCTGCATTTGGATAGTTGTGTGATCTTGCCCACATTCCGCCGTGTGGCAGAGTTTAGTTTCATCAGCAAATTTTGCCAACTTGATACCGATGTCAGTGTCCATGTCATTTATAAATAGCCTTGGGGTACTACTGATGATAAAGTAACACATTTTTCACGATAATATGTGCCCCCATGATTGCAACCAAGAAAGCATTATTCACACTATCAGGCAATTGTTTTGTTTATCGCCCGATTTGTTGCCATCGCTGGAATACGGGCAGTATGAACATGAGTCGATTAGGGAGGGCGGCACGGCAGAAAGGCCGGATATTTTACGGAATTATCTTGGAGGGGGGGCGGGAAGCTTAGATGCCGGATGAGGGGCAGAAATTGTGGATAAGGATTGAATTGGAGGTAACGAGGTAGGGGTCATGGGCAGGGACAAAAGTACAATGTGAAAATAAAGACTGAGCAGCAAAAAAATAAATACTTGCTGTAACATGAACATTTTTTTTATACAATTTTGAACAATTCATAACACTTTCTTGTTTACCTGAAAGCGTATCAGCTACGCCGCTAAACTACAAAGCTCCCTTACAACCAAAGAACCCTTCAACTCCCCAAGTCCACCTCAATCTACGACCCCACAAATAATTCAATTTCAATCCCATTCGAGCTTTTGTAGTAGATGAGACCGCGTCCGAGGTTGAGTTACATTACATCTTCCCTGTGGGACTGCACGGGGAAAGCGTTGATGGGAAGAAAAATATATACACAGTAACCCAATAATATTGAAAATAACAATTGTTTACGGTCGTTATAAGTGCTGTGGAAAATGATTTGTAAATAATGTTGAATTTTCAGTCCAATCACAGGCGGTTGTCATATTTTCCTTTCACAAAATTGCAAGACAATACCACTACATATTGTTCACAGAAAAGAAATTGATTGCAATGATAGCTTCTAGCATTTATCATTTGTGCAGGGTGTCCGTGAAATTGTAAAAAAGTACGTATATA
>SDVV010027545.1:0-12089 GCA_016164225.1 Gammarus roeselii | reverse complement strand
ATCATAGCAAGCTATCATAGCAAGTAATGCATCATAGCAAGCTATCATAGCAAGTAATGCATCATAGCAAGCTATCATAGCAAGTAATGCATCATAGGAAGCTATCATAGCAAGTAATGCATCATAGCAAGCTATCATAGCAAGTAATGCATCATAGCAAGCTATCATAGCAAGTAATGCATCATAGCATGCTATCATAGCAAGTAATGCATCATAGCAAGCTCTCATAGCGAGTAATGCATCATAGCATGCTATCATAGCATGCAATGCACCATAACAAGCTATCATAGCATGCCATGCATCATAGCAGGCTATCATAGCATGCAAGGCATAGTAGCAAGCTATTGTTGCATGTTATGCATCATAGCAGGCTATCATAGCATGCAAGGCATCGTAGCAAGCTATCGTTGCATGCTATGCATCATAGCATGCTATCATAGCATGCAAGGCATCGTAGTAAGCTATTGTTGCATGTTATGCATCATAGCAGGCTATCATAGCATGCAAGGCATCGTAGCAAGCTATCGTTGCATGCTATGCATCATAGCAGGCTATCATAGCATGCAATGCACCATAGCAAGCTCTCATAGCATGCCATGCATCATAGCAGGCTATCATAGCATGCAAGGCATAGTAGCAAGCTATTGTTGCATGTTATGCATCATAGCATGCTATCATAGCATGCAAGGCATCGTAGCAAGCTATCGTTGCATGCCATGCATCATAGCAGGCTATCATAGCATGCAGTGCACCATAGCAAGCTCTCATAGCATGCCATGCATCATAGCAGGCTATCAAAGCGTGCAAGGCATCGTAGCAAGCTATCGTTGCATGCTATGCATCATAGCAGGCTATCATAGCATGCAAGGCATCGTAGCAAGCTATCGTTGCATGCTATGCATCATTCATGGTAAGATGTATCTTATAATTCAATTATCACATCGATTATTTGATTCTATTTTGTCTTATTTAATCGTATCCCCTCCCACAATTAATGATACATAGCATGCAAAATATGTTTAGAAACGTTTTGTGGAGTACCGCAATGGAATTATCCTTTCCAATACTGGTTTAGTCATCTAAACCAAGCTCACGTTCCCCAGTCTGCTTGCACTATTCGACCCCCGCAAACCGGGGAATTTGGATTTTGAAACAAAGCCAACAGAAGCATTCATTATAAAACTATCATACATAAATGCTAACAGGTAATCAGTTTTGTTCTACAAGTAACGGAAGATCCACTGGGAGACATCATCGCCCCGTTGTGTCGGACGATGATGTGTCGGACGCTGGGAGACATCATCGTCCCGTTGCGTTGGACGATGATGTGCCGGACGCTGGGAGACATCATCGTCCCGGTGTGTCGGACGATGATGTGTCGGACGCTGAGAGACATCATCGTCCCGTTGTGTCGGACGATGATGTGTCGGACGCTGGGAGACATCATCGTCCCGTTGCGTCGGACGATGTTGTGCCGGACGCTGGGAGACATCATCGTCCCGGTGTGTCGGACGATGATGTGTCGGGCGCTGGGAGACATCATAGTTCCGTTGTGTCGGACAATGATGTGTCGGACGCTGGGAGACATCATCGTCCCGGTGTGTCGGACGATGATGTGTCGGACGCTGGGAGACATCATCGTCTCGTTGTGTCGGACGATGATGTGTCTGACGCTGGGAGACATCATCGTCCCGTTGTGTTGGGCGATGATGTGTCGGACGCTGGGAGACATCATCGTCCCGTTGTGTTGGGCGATATCATGAACAAAAACAACGGACGTTCGTGCAATGATGTTGATGATACCGATCAAAATTCTCTCTTTCTTATTCAAGAAAGAAAAGCTGCAGAGATTTTGTAGTCACTAATACTGCTTTTGTCGGCTGCAATAAAAGTGAGCTTCTTTTTATCGCGAGAGATTCCTATAAAACATTTATGATGTTTTAAATTTCGATGAGAAAAAAAATCGAACACATTCCTTCTAGCTTTTTTCTCTAGCTTTTCCACCAATGGAAACATTTCCTCTAGCTTTTCGACTAATAAAAACTCTTATTCGTTAATCATTTCAGGAAAAAGTAAAAGCTGTTTAAAATCAGCACAACGCCGTTTAAGTTTCAGTTTACATTCCTCCCGCTCATAAATTCTGCATTGTAATTTCCTACATTGCCAATGCACCAATCATGTTTCTTGCTCTTCTGACTCCCCCAGGTGGCCACCAGATGGTCATCAAACGGATCGGCACGGACGGCAAGCCTCACCTGGTGAGCGCCGGAGGAGTCAAGATGGTGAGAACAAGACGGCTGAAGGTGGAGAGGACCAGACTCTCCATCCTAAAGGCGAGGCGACAGGACGCAGGACTGTACAGCTGCTCCTTCCCCACCGCCGAGCGTGAGTGGGCTGACCAACTGGGCATACCAACTGGGTGCTGACCCACAGGAAAACTAACTGGGTGCAGACCAACAGGGCATACTAACTGGGTGCTGACCAGCATGGCATACCAACTGGGTCAGCTGACCAACAGGGCATAACAACTGGATGCTGACTAACAGGGCATTCCAACTGGGTGCTGACCAACAGGGCATACCAACTGGGTGCTGACCAACAGGGCATAACAACTGGGTGCTGACCAACTGGGCATACCAACTGAAGGCTGACCAGCAGGGCATACCAACTGGGTGCTGACCAACAGGGCATACCAACTGGGTGCTGACCAACAGGGCATACCAACTGGGTGCTGACCAACAAGACATACTAACTTTGTGCTGACCAACTGAGTAATCCAACTGAGGATACAAACTCAACAGGTAAACTGAGGCTCACCCATATGGCATGCTAAAGGGCTGAGGCACCAACAGGATTATAATAACTGAGGCAAATCAACTGACCTCAAATATCTAAGGCAGTCTTACTGTGTTTAATTGTCATATCCATGAAAACAACAAAATTATGTTCCACGCAATTATTTTTTGTCTTTTACAAAGCTGAACAGCATATCAAGTGGTTGTATGTCATCCGGTTGGCGTCCTGTTCATTCCAGCCACGTGATCAATCAATGCCACCCACTACTACTTTATTTAAAACATTTCGGCCAGTCCCGTCTTCTTAACACACCCCTGGCATTACTAAGCAGAACACCTTACGAACTCTATTTTATATACTCACGTTACAGTCATTAAGTGACTTCTTTCATCAGGAAGTACACAACCTCAATGATGCCAACCTGCGCCCTGTGGTTCAAACATGTCCAGACATGTTTCCACACAGTCCCGCTCATCTCAGCGTTGGAGTAACTCGCCGCTCATATAAAATAAAAATTAGTTCCTAAGATGGACTACTGTACAATTATTGACGGATTATTTGATAATGTTCTAACATTCAACAATCCTATCAACAGGGTATCATACAAATTAAATTGATCTGATGGTATCCTCTATCAGTGAAGTTTCTTTCTTCCTCACTCTGTCCACAAAACGCATAACTTCACGGTAATGCAACCATCTATTAACTAAGGGCTAAAAGCTTGGTGTGGAAAAGGAATAAATGGCACGGACAAGGTAAGGTTTTCGCTCAGCAATAAATACCTTTCAGCTCAATTGTCATATAAATCATTATCTTACAAATAGGACTATCTTGAAGCTGTGAGATGGGTGCCATCTGTAATTGTCCATATGTACCATCTGTAACGGTCATGTACACATTCAAACTCTTTAGCAAAACGTTGATCTAGATCGATGCGAATAAGTTATTAACTTCTCGGATGTTCACAATGGCATTGTTGGAAATGTTTATAACCTGGTAATATCTTTTTAAGGATTTTAAGAATTTAAAATTTATTTAGGTAAAATGACATGTTGACGAAATAACAGAAATATCAGAATACACAGATGATGCGTACCAAGTCTTCGTCTGGGTGAGCTGTTCTGAAGACAACATTTGCTACTTAGGTGAATTTAATATTAACTTATAACTAGGGTTGATGAGTGGGGAACAACCGACGGACATTGTTGGAGGGCATTCTCTACTCTCCACTTTTTAATACGTCGAGACAGATGCAAGCATTACATTGGACCATTAATTTAAAGAAAAATAAGAAAAGTAAGTCGGATCACCGACGTTTACTTTTTCATGACTATTTACTGTTTCAACTGTCATTTACTAAAAAGCTTGAGAGCAGAAAATGTGCGACATGAGGTTGTCTATTACAATACTCAAACATTGTTTGGCGTACGATGGCATCAATCTGAAACTAACTACATAGTTAGCATGACATACTAACATGTGCACACGGGAAAGAAATATCTCAATGAGTCATAATCGAGGGGTACAATAAATGAACGGATTTCTACATGAACAAGATAATTGGAAATTTGAGCATATGAGGCGAGAAAAAAAATGAAAGCATCTATAAGATTAAACTAACGAAACATAAATAGTTGACACGGTGAATGGCATAGCAGAAGTAATTTACAATTCAAAAATTTCTGCACGTACAAGTTCAAACAGGTATCATTTTAGTTCACGTTTAAGGGAAGCAATACTTCTACCCGTCCTTATATCTATGGTAATCGAATTCCAGGTTTTAGCAGCTCTGTATTTTAAAAATAGTTGGAACTGTCTGGACGAGATTCGGGGAATTTGCAAATCCGCTTTGTTGCGATTATTATACTTAGGATTATTCCTAATGAAAAACCGTTATCAACGTGAGTTAAATGATTCAAAGCTTTGTAGACAAACACCGCAGCGGAAAAGTTAATGATTTGACATAGTGGAAGAATGCTCAATTGACAAAAGAAAGGGAACGTGTGGTCACGTCTGCTAGCATGTGATAGTGTTCTGATGACACGCTTTCGACTAAGAACGATAGGCCTCAAATTTGTTTTGTAGTTAGACGCATACACGTTTACACAATACGTCAGAAAAGGATGAATAAGGCTATAGTACTAAAAACTTTTCGCAGGAGTCGTAAGACAATTTATAATTTTCTATAGGATGCCACACGATTCGGATAATTTCCCGGCAACAAATGAGACGTGATCTTTCCAGTTAAGTCTCTGATCAACGATAACACCGAGGAACTTTGTTCTTGCTACATATGCCACCAGTTGACCGTTCAATTCGACTTGTGTGTTAGGAATGGGTATCATCCTTCATGACCTGCGTCTTGTCGACATTTAGCGTCAGCTTGTTGGATGTGAACCAGTTTGAAATGTGAACCAATTCATTATTCATATAAGTAATAGTATCATTGAGGTTTTTCCTGGTCGAATAAACTGTAGTATCATCTGCAAAAAGTACAAAGGATAACCTGTCGCTTGTGTTTACAATGTCATTAATATATATAAGGAAGAGCAAAGGCCCAAGGATTTACCCTTGCGGAACTCCAATATTTATCGTACCGGCAGATGATGATTGTTTATTTCAAGTCACTAAGTGTTTTCTATCAAGAAGATGACTTTTTATCCAACTCTTATCGAGGGAACTAACTCCATAATGCTGTAATTTTGTAACCAAAATCTCATAATTCACGCAATCGAAAGCTTTGCCAAGATCCATAAAAGTTGCAACGGTGACTCTACTATTGACAAACCCATCAACAACGTCTTCAGCAAATTGTAATAAAGCATGCTCTGTAAATCTGAAAGCCTGGAAGCCAAATTGATTTCGGCTAAGTAGGTTATTTGAGACAAAATGAGTATATAGTCTAGCATAAAATACTTTTTCATAAACTTTGCTTAAGACGGGCAGGACTGATATTGGGTGATAATTTTTTATGTCTGTTTTGCTTTTATTTTTATATATTGGACTAATTTTAGCGATTTGAGTATATCAGAAAAAACTCCTTGCATAAGAGACTTATTGATAAGTTGGGTCAAGGGAGCTACAATGATCCCAGATATAGCTTTGATTCTATTGGTTGAGATGTTATCCCAGCCAGTGCTCCAACTACTTTTAAAATCATTAATGACTGCTTTAACTTCGTTTGGGTCGGTAGTATTGAAGATTGGCTGTTCAGGAATTGCATTCTCTAAACAATGTTTGAAAGGTATTTTGTTGCTAACAATTTATTTATCACTTAGAGTAATCGGGATACTATTGAAGTAGTTATTGAAAGCATTTGAAATCGTTTGGGAATCAGTGATGACTTCATCATCAATAATAATTAAATCCGAATTACTCTGTTAATTTTTTCCTAAAAGGTTGCTTATGATTTTTCAGACTTTTTTGCTATTTTCTTGCGAGGTCTCTATCAAATTTTAGGTATAGTTTTCACGAGCAATATTTGTCAGTTTAGTGAACGGATTTTTGTATTGTTTAAATTCATCTCTACGAGTGATGGTATGCCTTTTGTGTCAACGGTACAGTCTGTCTTTTTTTTGTGAGGCAAGTAAGCCAGGTGTCGTCCACGGATTCTTAGCTTGTTTGTAGCTGAGCTCTTTAGTTGTAAACGGAAAATGCACCTCGAACAGTTCAATTAATCTGCCATGGAACTGCGTGAAAGCATCATTTGAGCTTACTGTGGATAGTATCTCATTAAAGTCGTGGTCGGATTACGGGGTTTGTGAGAATTCGGTTTTTGAATGGAAATTAGGTAATGGTCGAAGACATCGGAAATGATCACAGCTGCACGAGTTACACTATTAACATCGTTGGTGAAAATGTTATCTGATAAAGTTGAGGATCCAGCAGCTGTTCTCGTTGGTTTAGTAATTAATGGGTACAGACCATGAGGAAGGAAATTATTACAATAGTCAGCAACAGAATTCGATCTATGATACTGAAGCAGATTTACGTTGAAATCACCCATAATATACACTTTGTTATGTGCTACGTCAATGCCACTGATAATTTCAGTAATCTCCAGCGAGAAACTTTCTACCGATATTTCAGAGGCTCTTCGGTAAACCATACCTATTGTTTTAACTTCGTTATCACAATAACTGAGGACAAAAAGAGTCTCAATTCCTGTACTGATGAAAGCGAGTTCACGTTTCGGTACAACAGTTAACCTCTTATATATAAATAAACAAACGCCTCCCTTATTACCTGGGTACAGTTGAACTAAAACGTAGCTCAGCACACTCTATTCTTCTATGGTAATATGAAGACATTATTTTCTGGTTGCTGACTGTTTTTTTTTCAGAATTCAGAACTATATCTTCTCATTTCATTGGCTTACTTGTTGAGTTGAAATTATTTTGTTAGCTCTCAATCAGGCTCTGATGATCGAAATCGTTAAACTGACGGAAGCAGAAGATTATCATGATAATTAATTTTGCTTCTGTAATACTGCCGTCCAGTTCATGATAATAGATGTTGCTTCCGTAATACTGCCGTCCAGTTCATGATAATAAATGTTGCTTCTGTAATACTGCCGTCCAGTTCATGATAATAAATGTTGCTTCTGTAATACTGCCGTCCAGTTTATGATAAGAAATAGTGCCCTCTAATACTGCCGTCCGGTTTATGATACTAAATGATGCCTTCTCTAATACTGCCGTCCAGTTTATGATAATAAATGATGCCCTTTCTGATACTGCCGTCCGGTTTATGATAATAAATGATGCCCTCTCTAATACTGCCGTACAGTTTATGATGATAAATGATGCACTCTCTAACACTGCCGTCCAGTTTATGATAATAAATGATGCCTTCTCTAAAACTGCCGTCCAGTTTATGATAATAAATGTTGCTTCTCCTAAACTGCCGTCCAGTTTATGATAATAAATGATGCCCTCTCTAATACTGTCGTCCAGTTTATGATAATAAATGATGCCTTCTCTAATACTGCCGTCCAGCTTATAATAATATATGATGCCCTTTCTAATACTGCCGTTCAGTCTATGATAATAAATGATGCCTTCTCTAATACTGCCGTCCAGTTTATGATGATATATGATGCCCTCTCTTATACTGCCGTCCAGTATATTTGCAACCACAGTGTTGCATAATTGGGTCTGAGTTCGATTGATCGTTGTATATAATGTGAGTCTGGGCTCTACATGGAACATCTCAGGCGTTTATACTAGGTTGAAGTTGATGGGTTGGTAGGTAGGGACCAGACGCCACAGTAGCATACCTATGACCCGAGTTTGGTATTGCGTGTGTTCCTCTAAGCTAAACCGTCACCTCTCTACCTAACTTTACAATTATGTTGTAATAAAATATAACAAACGTTCAATTGTACTTCTAGTCTTATTCTCTCCCAACCAATGACTATAAATAATCTACTTCCCTACCACAGCCTCTCCAGGTTCTCTTTCAAAACTGCTCCTCTCTTTTCCTACCCAACCGATTACCCAAACAGTTTAACATGATACCATTCATACACCGTACGTCTCTCCTGCACTACACCTAAATATAATCTTCAAACTATGAACTATTGCCTCTCATCAACTAATCTCGACATTGTATTAACCCCAACCTCTTTCCAACCTCAAACTATGCACCATCGCCTCCCCTCAACTCAACTCAACACTGTATTAACCCCAACCTCTCCCCAACTGGAAATCATGCACCATCGCTATCATCAATTCTACTTAACATTAACAGCCTCTCCCCTTCTTGCTCCTGACTTGGCACTATTCAGACAACTCCACCCAATCCCACCTATGATGTGCACTACATCTCACAGACACTTCTTCTCCTGTCTCTCACAGAAGTGGTTCTGCAGCACAGCCTGGATGTGCAGTACCCCCCTCACATCAACACCTCGAACCCTCACATCCAGCACGTAGCCAAAGGGGACTCCGTCACCCTCGCTTGCCAAGCTGATGGGAACCCCAAGCCGGAAATTAGGTGGTCCTACCAAGGGGGAGTCCTGCCCTCAGGAGCACTCACAGAAAAGGTTTGCAAGACAATAGACGACATGTCCTGATTAGAAAGATTGCCTCCTGCCTGTCACTGATGGACGGACAATTCGAGTAGCGCGTGTCTTGACGGGTGGCCCTAGTCCCTTCGGCAGGGTGTCTTGACGGGTGGCCCTAGTCCCTTCGGCAGGGTGTCTTGACGGGTGGCCCTAGTCCCTTCGGCAGGGTGTCTTGACGGGTGGCCCTAGTCCCTTCGGCAGGGTGTCTTGACGGGTGGCCCTAGTCTCTTCGGCAGGGTGTCTTGACGGGTGGCCCTAGTCCCTTCGGCAGAAACATGGAGGCAATCTGATTAATTCCGCGAAAGTTGTGGATGGCTGCGGTATTACTTTCCTTTAAAGTAGGGATATATCTATGCACATAAATTGTTATGGTGCTCTCATGTATAACTCAAAGCAAAACGGGATGTGAAATTTAAAATATTTCATTTTTATATTTTATATATTATTACCTAATAAATAGAATATATAAATAAATATATAATTTATATTCTATTTATTATTATATGGAATATACAGAAGTTAGTGGAAGTAGACTTAAAGGAAGATCGATGTATGGCCGGTAGGTTGAAGTGAAGATGACGTTGAGTGTCGAAGGTATCATTGCAGGGTGTACAAAGTGTGAAGATGGCTCTGAGTGTCGAGGTATCATTGCAAGGTGTGCAACGTGTGAAGATGGCGCTGAGTGTCGAGGTATCATTGCAAGGTGTGCAAAGTGTGAAGATGGCGCTGAGTGTCGAGGTATCATTGCAAGGTGTGCAAAGTGTGAACATGGCGCTGAGTGTCGAGGTATCATTGCAAGGTGTGCAAAGTGTGAAGATGGCGCTGAATGTCAAAGGTATCATTGCCAGGTGTGCAAAGTGTGAAGAAGGCGCTGAATGTCGGATGTCCATTGCAAGGTGTGCAAAGTGTGAAGATGGCGTTGGGTGTCGAAGGTATCATTGCAAGTTCGGAAAAGTGTGTAAAGGGTTATCGTGGTGGGTGGAGTCAGACGTTGTACTGAAAAGCATTCATCGTACGACCTTGGCTGTTCCTCTGTGAGACAGAACGGCCGGGAGTGAGAGAGGGCCGGGGTCCTGAGATTCAGCGAAGGTAAGCCAGTGAAAGCTGTCGGGCCCTGCTGTTAACACGATCTCCGAGTTCACTTTTGACCCGGAGTAAGTGAACAGGCTCTCTGTCTGTTTCTTTTGCGCTTGAGGGTTAAGATTATGTATATGTGTGCTGGTCTGGGGATTACCTTGTCGTCGGTCACCCTCCGCCTTTGGGGATGTGGATTTGTTTTTGAATGTGTACGCGTGAGACTTTTATTTGAATCGATTTATGCGTGTATATGAGGCAGCTTCTGACAATAAACCATTTCATTAATTACTATTACAGATTACTTCAAATCTGTTGGATGACGTTTATTTACATTCGTTAGATATCCAGGGTGGAGAAGTAAACTTCGGTTTTCGAAGGATCGAGTCATGATGGGAACTGATTACCCCTACCTGTTTTCGTTTTTTTTTTGTTATTAGGATCCACTCCTCCTCCAACAGGGGGACAGCCTCACTCTGGAGGGGGTAGACAGACATGTCGAGGGCACCTACGTCTGTACGGCGGACAAC
Source organism: Gammarus roeselii (assembly GCA_016164225.1). Classification (NCBI taxonomy): domain Eukaryota; kingdom Metazoa; phylum Arthropoda; class Malacostraca; order Amphipoda; family Gammaridae; genus Gammarus; species Gammarus roeselii. The sequence continues at coordinate 1,622 of SDVV010027545.1, read as the reverse complement.
GGCATTGGGGAGCCAGCCTCCGTCACCATGAAGGTGGTCGTGGAGTACCCGCCCGAAATTGTCACGGAGAAGGTAAGTTAATCCGACTCAGTGGGCTTTCATTGCCCGAGCAGTGAAAGGTGACCAATTCTCTCCGTCAGCAACCCTTCGATTTCCACTTGAAGAGGGAACTGTGTAATATGCTTCGCTGCAGTGTCCTTCAACTCCCTCTTCAGTGCGAGTAGCTCTGAGTGTCCTTTAACTCTCTCTTCGGTGCAAGTTGCCCGTGTGTCGTTCGACTCTCTTCAGTCCAAGTAGCCCGGAGCATCATTTAACTCTCTCTTCGTTCGAGCAGCTTCAAGTGTCAGGAAGTCAGTTCTCACTTGAGATGAACTGTGGTTTGATCTGAGAGAAATCCTAGAAAATAATGTCTGAGGGACACTCTCTGTGTCCATCAATAACGCTAAGGCTGTCGTAAGTTCGTGGAGCCGTTTCTGTGACCATCAAAAGCGTTAAGGCGGTCATAAGTTTGAGTTGCCCTGCAAGTGTCCACCAATTGCGCTTAGGCGGTCGTGAGTTTGAGGGGTCCTTTCTGTGTCCATCATAAAGGTTAAAGCGGTCATAAGATTGGAGGTCTCTTTCAGTCTCTATCAAATGCGTTGTAACGGTCGTAAGTTTGAGTTGCCGTTCAAGGGCCCATCAATTGCGTTCAGGCGGTCGTGAGTTTGAGGGGCCCTTTCTGTGTCTATTAAATTAGTCCAGGAGGTCATAAGTTCTGGGGCCTTTCTGTGTCCATCAAAAGTGTTAAGGCTGTCGTGAGTTTGAGGGGCTCTTTTTGTGCCCATCAAATGGGTTAAAGAGATCGTAAGTTAGAGGAGCCTTTTCTGTGTCCATCAAATGCGTTAAGGCAGTCGTAAGTTTTAGAGCCCTTTTCAGTTTCCATCAAGAGGGTTAAGTTTGAGGGACCCTTTCGCTGTCCATCATTTACGTGAAGCTATCTTAAGTTTGAGGGTCTCACGCGGTGCCCATCAATAGCGCTAGTGAGGGAGGTTGAAGTTGGAGGGACTATCGCTGTGTCCCTCAAAAGGGCTTAAGCGGTCATAAGTTACAAAGACCTCTTAATGTCTATCAATTGTGCTGAAGCTGTCCTTCGTTTGAGAATCCTCCTGTGTCCATCATAGAGACAGTCGTATGTTTCCAGAGAAGAGCAGAAATTCGGATTTATTGTAGTTTCCAAATCAAACAAAGTTATTTCTTGTACGTGTTTGTACTTTTGATATTTAGCTTCCACCTGACAGCCTGTTTTTTACCCACTGCATTTATGGGCTGGCCTTAGACCATTTAGGAGACCGGTCAGAATGTCTCACTCGGGGTCATGTAGGCTCGAACCTACAACCTTCTTTTTCCAACAGCAGTGACCTGTGAGGTGAGGCCAACACGCTGTACCCACTCGGTCACTGAGCTGGGTGGCCGAGTGGTCACTGAGCTGGGTGGCCGAGTGGTCACTGAGCTGGGTGGCCGAGTGGTCACTGAGCTGGGTGGCCGAGCGGTCACTGAGCTGGGTGGCCGAGTGGTCACTGAGCTGGGTGGCCGAGTGGTCACTGAGCTGGGTGGCCGAGTGGTCACTGAGCTGGGTGGCCGAG
>SDVV010027544.1:0-12089 GCA_016164225.1 Gammarus roeselii | reverse complement strand
ATATTACCTAGCCCAAATACCTCTCACTCCACACAATCATCCACTCAGACGAAAAAGACTATCACAGAAGAAGAGCGCGCTCGCTCACGAAGCAAACAATGAAAGCACACACCCTCGTCTTCCCACAAGAGCATTCGCAGCCGTGACCGCAGCAACCACAGCAAACCACCTTCCACCGAAGGCAGACACTCCCGTGAACACTTCCAACCCGAAATCTCTGGGCAAACTCGGAAACACGCGCACCACTAAAGCTCCAGCTATCACGCGACCACTCAAGATCATCAAGGTCGGAGTGCAAACAGCCTTCAAAATGACCAACAAATTACTCCTGTGGAACTGCCAGGGACTCGAAAACAAGAAAGACTTATTACTACCCCTAATTGCAACCCATAAACCTTTGGTGATTGGCCTCCAGGAGATCAAAATCCCGAGAGACGCCCACCCTCAGAATCCCTCTATAAATCATACACCGCCGCGAAGGCCACACCAACATGACTGCTCACGGCGGAGTGGCACTTATTATCCACCAAAGTGTACCTCACCTCCGCCTTCCCTTGAGGACAGAACCCCAAGCTATCGCCGTGAAGATATGAGTCTCAAGGCTAATAATAGTGGTATCCATCTACTCGTCAAGAAGCCATGACCTCTCTGAAGCACTCATGACCGAATTTGCCTAACCAACTGCCCTCACCAGTGCTCCTCCTTGGAGACTTCAACAGCTACCATGAAACATGGGGATGCATGAGAACAGACCCCAGGGGAGTGATAATGGCTAACACCATAAACACTCACAACCTGGTCCTTCTCAACGACGGACAACCCACCCAAAACACCCCCAAAAGTGAAACTGCCATCGATTTATCCGTATGCTCCCCCACTCTGGCACCCCAACTCGTTTGGGGAGTTTTGCCTTCAACACACGACAGCGACCATAACCCAGTCATCATATCGCTTCTTACCAACCAACCAAGGAAACCCTGTCCCACAAGAATTTCGATTCAACTACCGGAAAGCCAGCTAGATGGAATACTCGGCACACATCGCGTGGAGTGATGTTGACTACATCCCCGGAAACATGTCTGAACACGAAATCATCATCCAACTACACGAGAAGTTTCAAGCCGCAGCCAAAGCATGCATTCCACAATATGCCCCTTTAACCTTCTTTCCAAAACCATCGTGGTGCCGAGAGGTGCCAGAAGCGAGAGATAAGCGTGAAAAGCTATACCATGCCTACCGACGCGCACGGTCCCCCAGGAACCGAGTAGCGTGGAAAAGGGCATCTGCTGTATAGCGAAAACTTCTAGAGGAGAAAAAACGTGAAAGCTGTGCTCAATTGGTCAATATTATTAATCGAAACACCCCCCCTCTTCCAGGTGTGGAAAGAAATACGACGTACTCAGGGAAAACTCGAGCGACCTGTTAACATCCTTTCTGACGGAGGCAGAACTTATTCTTCCCACTCTGAAATTGCAAATAAACTAGCTCAAACGCTTAGCCAGATTTCGCAATAGACTAACTACACGGCTGCTTTCCAACGGGAGACCCCCTCTAAAGCTACTGGTTCACGGGTCGCAAGGGGTCACGATATAACCGGGGGGGGGTGAACCCCCTATTTTATTTCCGGACCCTTTTACTCTTCACTCTTCACTATCTCTCCTTCTCTACCCCTTCCTGGTTATGTTTTCACCTTGGTTACTCCTTTTACCTAGTTTGTTTTGTTGAAGCTGCATTAACTAATTTTTATTCTTATCTTGACAACTTTTCCCCATAATTTTTTTTTCCAAATCTATACTCACCAATTATCAAGGTGGCCAAAGTAGCAAAGTTGACGACAGACCACACTATAAACGACATGACTTTATCAGACCTCTGCGATATTGTGATCCGAGGGGTGGGACAAGTTTCAGCGAACCCGTTGCTGGGGAAGAGCTGTTGGAAAGTCCTGCTTAACCGTCGGAATATGATGTTTGCAGGGGAAACGAACCTTCACATAGCTCACAAATGGTGCACGTTGAAAGAGCCAGAAAACACTTGCTTTAAGCGCTCCGTGATGGTCGTGGGCATGGTGAGGAGGGCCGCCTGGACTTCTCATGGATTCCTCGCCAGAAACTCGGCAAATGTTGACAACCCAGACTTCTCCATTGGACAACTCTTTTGAACAACGGCTATTGCAACAACGGCAAAGGTCAACGCTGGATGGTAACGTATCAGCGTCGCCACATGGCTGACGCTCTTCAACACCGCCATCACCCGGCGGTCGCGCCCAAATAGTGGACGTAAGCCCCCTCCATCCCAGGCTGCCTGATGGAGAGATTATTATTCAACCGCAGCCTTCCCCCACTTCTGGTGGGGTGGACATTGGAAACAAGACACACGACCGTAACGCGAGTGCGGCACTTGCTGCTTCCGGATGAAAGCACGGGAGCAGCCGCCGCAATTGTGTGAGACCCCATGAACGATTCGTTGAAAATCAGAAAATACTTGAAAATCTTTTTAAAAATGAAAACTACACTAAGTTCTTCACCGTCAAGGCAATCTCGGGAAAGATCTTGTCTGATGCAAACGCTTTTCAAGCTAATCGACAACTCCGCACTGCACTGGGGTGACCCCGAACTCATCAATGAGCTTAAGAAGGGCTCCCTCCTGGTAGAGGTGAAGGATGAGGAGCAAGGTGGGAACATTCAAAACCTAATACAACTAAATAATATACCTGTAAAAGTTGATGAGCCCCCTACTCTCAACATGATACAAGGAATTATATATTATAAAAGCATACCAAACCACTTTGACGACGATATCCTTACCGAACTCGCGGATCGGCAAGTCACCAAGATATACTGAGTGAAACGACGGCGAAGCGGAGTTGAAGAGTACACTGGCGTCTACATCCTCACATTCAAGCTCTGTTCTCTGCCTTCTGATGTCCGTATTGGCTGGACACAGTGCTCGGTTCGAGAATACATCCCTAATCCCAGACGCTGCTACAGCTGCCAAAAGTTTGGTCATGGAAGTGATGCCTGTCGATTGAGGAACATAAAAAGTACATGCTTTCGCTTTGGTAAGGACGCACATGGCCACAATTGTGACCGACCTGCTGAGTGCGCCAACTGTTCAGAGGACCAACCTGCGTCATCACGCGAATGCTTCTATTACATACTTGAAAAGGAGATACTCTTTGTTCAAGCTATAGAACGCCTTTCCTACCCCAAACCCATAAAACAAGGAACCGCCAAATTTATCCGCCCACTAACCAGCTTTGCTGCAGTGACAGCGGGAACGCCTGTAACCAGGGTTCCTTCTAACCTACAACACGATACCCTTCATCCTCCTCGAAATCGAGGAAGCCCACGACAACAGTCATTTGCACTGTCCGGAAACTCGGAAATTATGCTGGAGATACCTTCCCTCACTCTCGCCTCGTCCATCACTTGCAGATCGACGTGCAATGGGAGTCCCAGACCTGAATCTAGACGACGACCTGCCGTTATTGGAGGCGGCACGACATAAAAAAACGCTGCTATCTCAACGTGCTCCTCACCAGCTACCCAAGACAAAAGCCCGGGATCTATCACCAACGTTTAAACCCGCCTTACCCAGAGCCCAACCAAGATTACCCTTATTAACCGCGCAGCCTTGCCAGATTACTGCTCAACTCATGTCATTCTGGCGCCTTCATTAGGGCATCAAATGCCCCTTCGCCTCTGCCTCGCTTAGCCGCTCCGGATTCTAATCCTAAGGGAAATGCGCCAAGCACAGTATTGAGTGATACCCACCCTACCTCATCGTCGCCTCTGTGGTCGGAGAAACTCGCTTGCCGATAACCAGCGCTAAGGGCACTGGCTCCGACCTGGACGATAATGATCCAAGCGAAATTGATCCTTCGTTGGCTCTTAACCAAAAGAAAAGCTCCAGCGATACTCGTCGTGCGCGACTGACAGGCCGTGAGTGACATAGTCTACATAAGCGATTTATAACTAGACCTTATCAACTCAAACCTAGATCTTGAATTTCTCCAACCTAAACTACAATGTTCGATACCCTCGTCCTTCAATTGAACACTAGAGGATATCTTGCTAACTATGCTGAACTATTGAAATTAACCCAAACCTATAATCCAATGGTAGTTTGTCTCCAGGAAACTGTCCTTGGGCGGTACAAACCATCTTTTCCCAGTCGGAATAAAGGCCACTTCACCTCGCCCACTGCCGATGCTCGACCGGGCACTGGCCTGGCTACAATATTAAACCAAGCAATCACAAGCACTTCAATCCCTCTACAAACAATTCTGCAAGCTCAGGCCCACAGAGTGGGCCCAAATGCCCCGTAACTAACTGTAACCTATATATTTCCCCAAATGAACTAATTTCATGCGCACTTCTTACTAACCTGGTTGGTCAACTTCCTGCGCCTTACCTTCTTGTAGGTGACCTTAATGCTAAACACCCCTCTGGGGGGAAGACACAGCCGATGGACGTGGAGGGCACGTCGAAGCATTCCTTCTGTTTTCTGATATTACGCTCCATCATACTGGAGAACCGACGCACTTCCATACCCAGACAGCCTCGTTTTCGGCTATTGACTTATCCTTCTGTTCCCCAAACCTCTCCCTAGACCTTGCCTGGCAAGTGTTGGAGGAGCCCTACGGAAGTGACCACTTCCCCATCACCATCACTACTTTCCATCCTGAAGATACTTCTACCTCTCACCGATATATAATGCGTAAAGCCAGCTGGCAATCGTTCACTGCTTATACTACAACACCTCTCCTACCTCGGGATATATCCTGTGACGAGATGGTAGAAAACTTTAATAGTACCATCCTTCACACTGCAGATTGCAGCATCCCTATAACCAAGGGAACATCACGTAATATAAGAACACCCTGGTGGAGTGACCAGTGTGCAATAGTAAAACGGCAAAGGAAGCGTGCATTCAATCGATACCGACGCACCAAAGCAGTAGCAGATAAAATTAAGTTTAAACGAGAAACTTCAAAAGCACGAAATACATACTTCCTATCCAGGAGAGAATCGTGGCAAAATTTCGTTTCGTCCATTAATGTGAACACACCCATGTCTAGAGTTTGGTCCCGCATATGGAAAATGACCGAGAAGTTCTGCTCTCACCCCCCCCCCCCAACCCTAAGGGTGATGGGAACGACCCACACCGATCCTCAAGAAGTCTTTGAACTCTTTGCAACGCATTACTCCATTGTCAGCTCGGATTCTGGGTACAGCCCTACTTTCCGTATCGCAAAGCGTACTGCAAAACAAAATGATCTGTACTTCTCCCTAAACTTCTTTATAACTTATAGTGAACCTATCACGGTACGCGAAATCCTTCTTGAAATTCACACCTCCAACCCTTCTGCTCCTGGCGAAGATCAAATCTCCTACGAGAGGCTCCGGCACCTACATCCCTCTGCACTGTCCTACTTGTGTCTAATTTACAACTCAATCTGGTCTACCCACTCCTATCCCGATCGGTGGAGGGAGGCAGTGGTTCTGTCATTCCCAAAACCTGGTATGCCTACCGATGAATTGACCAGCTACCGCCCTATAGCTCTCATCTCGTGTGTAGCGAAGGTTCTGGAAAATATTGTGAATGCCCGACTGACTCGGCACTTAGAAGCGAACTCACACTTCTCTCAATTACAGTTTGGATTTCGAAGGATGCTATAAGCGCAGGACGCATTATTACGCGTTGTGACTGATATCCAAGGAGCCTTGGACCGCAAGCAGCACACTGTTTGCGTTTTCTTTGACCTTGAGAAGGCATATGATACAACCTGGCGTTATGGCATTCTCCGAGAGATTCACCGAATGGTAATCCGAGGTCACCTAGCATTTTTCGTTTGGAACTTCCTCCGGTGGAGAGTCTTCTGGGCAAAAATCGGCTATCACCTTTCGGACATACATACCCAAGATGAGGGGGTCCCCCGAGATAGCGTCCTTACGTGTACTCTATTCGCGATTGCCATCAATGGGATCACGGGGTTGATCTCTCCCTTTGTGAATGTGTCACTGTACGTTGATGACTTTATGATATACGCATCGGCGCCAGTTGTCTCCCAACTCCAACGTAAACTACTGAGTGCAATTGCCTAGGTGCTTGCCTGGACCGAATCTCGAGGCTTTAAAATATCTGAAAGCAAAACGTGTGCACTTCATATCCATCGCTCTCGCACACACACACGGAACCAGACCTCAGATTTTATGGAGAAGTTATCCCTTTCCTACCTACAGTCCGCTTTCTAGGACTAATATTCGACCAGAAGCTAACCTGGAAGTACCACGTGCAGCAGCTTAAGATAGACTGCTTACAGCGATTTGTCATTCTTCGGATCGCATCACACTTCACCTGGGGTGCAGATAGAATAACATCATTACGACTTTACCGCGCTATCATCCGGTCCAAACTGGACTATGGGAGCATGATGTATAGCTTCGTAAAACCAAATATTCTCAAGACGCTGGAACCACTTCATAATGCCGCCCTTCGCGCTTGTACTAAGCTTTCCGCTCCTCCCCTATTGTCAGCCTTCTTTGTGAAACTGGTGAGCCTAGTCTTGCCCTGCGACGGGAACAAATTGACCTCTAATTTTATTGCCATGTTCTTGCTCGCCCCACCTCCCCTACGTGTACCACAATCCGAAAGCGCCCCCCAATCTTGCTCCTTCTTCGAGCTTCTCAAAACGTATCGAGCTCCTCACTGCTGAGCTTTGACTATCACACATCATGGTGGACCCTCTCCCACAAGATGCTATTCCCATCTGGCGTTTACCAGAAAATATGCTCTGCCCTCACTATTTTACTGGCCGAAAGGCAGATGTTGCACCCCAAAATCTTCGAGCTATTTTTACAGCCCATGCGGAGACTCATCACGCTGATAGCTTGCATATCTTCACTGATGGATCAAAAGATGACGATGCAGTGGGCTGTGCAGCGGTGCTCCACGGGTGCGTCGTCACTCGTAAACTCCCAACATCAGCGTCAGTTTTCACTGTTGAACTCACAGCCATTGCCGATGCCCTCTTGGCAGCTGATACACTTCCAGATGCCAATATCTCAATCTTTAGTGATTCGCTCAGTGCGCTTCAAGCCCTGGAGATCTTCAACAATTGCCACCGTATTGTTTCAGCAATCATGCGCTGGCTTGTGCGATTGCCCTCCCGAAACAAGAACGTTCGTTTGTGCTGGGTTCCAGGCCACTGTGGTGTGCTGAAAAATGAGCGGGCGGACGAAGCTGAGAGAAGAGCTGCAGCGGTGCTTGACCGAGCAGAACAGCGTACACTCCCATATAAAGACTTTTACCCAGCGATTAAGAGCTGTGCGAAATGCATTGAACATGGAATGGTCTGATTTTCCTATGAGCAATAAATTGCGTAGTATTGATGACACAAATATACCCTGGGTCTCATCAAGCAGCCGATCTCGACGGACTGAGGTAACTCTATGCCGAATGAGAATAGGACATAGCAGACTAACGCAAAGACACCTAATGGAGGCGTCACCACCTCCTTACTGCATGGACTGTCTAGCCCCTCTTACAATAGCCCATGTCTTGGCAGAGTGCTCCACATGAAGGAAATGTGGGCACACATACTTCCCCAAGGAGCCGGTTCCTGGACCTTCCTAATATACTCCGCCTAATGCTTACAGAGTTCCCTCTGAGACAATTCTGTGCGGAACCACTTCTCAGTTACTTTCAAGAAACCGGCCTCCTAACTGAAATCTGATCTGTTGCGAATTGATCAAACTAAATCTTACTTACCAATGAACTCTTCCATCCGGAGGACCACCGTTTTCGGTGCTCACTTTGAGTAGGACACATTTATGACCTTTCTATATATACCTAAAAAAAGTAGTGACCTGAGCATGCCGTGAGTCGAAACAATTCCGGAGACTGAGGATGATTTGTCGATGACTTTATGCAGCGCTGGCTGCTGGTTTGAAGTTCGGTGCCAGAAGAACTTTGATTCCAGTGCACTAAAAAGCCTTGACACTCTAATCTAATCTTCCAACGGGAGAGGAACTTGCGAGAAAGCGAACATCTTGACTTTACTTCTAGAAACGAAGAGGCCTACAATAAACCTTCCTCCTTCCACGAACTACAGAGCGCTCTAGACCATACACGTGAAACTTTACCTATGCCAGACCGGGTACACATCAACATGATCAAAAATCTCCCAGATGGCGCCCGTCAGCACTTAATAAAAGTGTTCAACACTCTGGACATGAACTCATTTTTTTTCCCGATCAATGACTGGAATCTACAACTATCCCAATACCCAAACCAGGGAAATTCCACTGCGACTCTCATAACTACCGCCCCATCGCTCTTACCAGCGTTCTCAGCAGGACCATGGAAAGAATGATGAATACGCGCCTCGTCGACTACCTTGATATGCATGCAGGCCAGAACAGCATCCAGTGTGGTAGCCGCAAGCGCCACTCTACGGCGGAATGTAACTTAGACATTTGTCCGAAGAGAACACGTGGTTTCCATTTTTTTCGACGGGGATAAAGCATACGATACTACCTGGATATATGGCATCATGAAAGATCTCCACCGCAAACGGCTGAGAGGCCACTTACCACGTTATATCCACCAATTTCTGCAAAATCGCACCGCCAGGGTTATGGTCGGCGACACCTTGTCACCATCCTATCCGCAAGAAATAGGCATCCCCCAAGGAAGCGTCCTCAGTATCACTCTTTTTATAATTAAAATCGACCAGATAGCAGATATTCTCCCTCGCGACGGAAGATTGCTTGCATCACTATACGTGGACGACTTGCAAATAAGCTACAGGCACCCTAACCTCTTAACAATTCTACAGGAACTCCAGAAATGTCTAAACCTAGTCGGGATCGGGGCCTCCTTAAACGGATTCTTATTCTTGCCCTCCTAAACGAAAAGCATGCACTTTACTCTCGTGCCCGGCTTACACATAAAACCAGCCCTAACACTGAGCAACACTCCGCTAATATACGAGGAATCTATAAAATTCCTCGGTCTTTTATGGGACCCTCAACTCACATGGCGACCTCATATTGCAGCCCTGGAGACTCGCTGCAAAAAAGCAACCGGACTTATCCTCTCTGTAACATCCACAAAATTCGGAGCCGATATGGACACCAACATGACGTAATTCAGAACAATAATACGCTCGCGCATTGACTATTGAGCAATTGTTCACGGTCTAGCAGCCTAAACCACCCTAGATACTCTTTCCATCATAGTAAATACCGCCCTGCGTATCACAACCGGTGCGTTCCGTTCCACACCCATCGAATCCGTGAACGTGCTTGCTAACGAGCTTCCTCTTCCGCTCTGGAGAGACAAACTCTCACTACATTATTATTTCAAGACGAGGAGCTACATCAATAACCCAACACTCGGTGACGTCACCAACATTCTTGATAAACTCCTCTTCGCGGCTAAGAAGAACATATGCCCACCCTTTTCTCTATGCGTGGATAACTTACTGACCTCGCTGAACATCAGACGCAAAGCAATGAAGCCTTCATTCTCGTATCGAATTCTTCAAATCAACACACCAACGGGGATGATCAGCCCACCACTAGTCGGCTTAGATCTGCAGACGTACCCGAAAGCAACAACCCCAGCCAACAAGTACCGCCGAGAATTCTCCCGACTACTCGATGAACAGTACTCTGAGCACCGCCATATATACATGGACGGCTCGCAAACACCGGACGGAGTGGGAGCCGCCGCCATAGGCGAAGGAACCTCGCGTTCGGCCTCCCTACCCCAAGAGGCCTCAATATTATCTGCAGAGCTACACGCACTTGAACTGGCCATCTCCATTACAAAAAGTGACCGCCACCCCAAAAGTGTCATATTTTCTGATTGTGTGAGTAAACCCAGCTGAAAACTCAGCACTTTGATCACCCTGCCCAAAGACCGCCCTACGGGGGAGTCTGCATTAACTTCGCGTTGGGACTCCGGTGTAACATTGAAGCAAATAATAAATAATAAATAAACACCCTGCCCAAAGCAAAATGCATCACGACCTTTTCACACTGTCCGAGGCGGCCTTGCGGTAGAGTTCTGCTGAATCCCTGGACACGCGGGAATAAGAGGAAACGAACGCGCAGATTTACTCGCTAAGCTGGTGTCTAACTAGCAAGAACAATTCATCTCTATATATTACCGAGAGTGGTTCCCAGTCATCAACTCACGTATAACATCAAGATGGAACGACTCTTGGCAACAAAGTGAACAAAAGATGCTTGCAGTTAAACCATCCGTGGGAGAATGGGACACCAGGTTTTCTGATAGGAGAGACCAATTGTTCATGAACCGTTTATGCACGGGACACACGTGGATAACTCGCAACCACCCAATGGACGTAAACCTGGGACCGGACGCACCACCGTGCCCCTGTTGCAACCAAGTGGCAATCAGCATGAAACACTTACTAGTAGATTGTGATGCACTCGCAACAGCCCGACGAGCCTTCTTGAGCCCCCCGTGCAACATGCAACACCTGCTCACAAAAACGGAACACCGGAAAAAAACTGATCGCTCACGGAAAACACACGGGCCTCTACGAGATGGTGTAGAGGTAGCGAGGTCTGAATCATCTCTAATCCCGAACTCGCTGTCCTCCCTGCGTACTAATTAAGAATTTTTACTTTAACTTCGTGCTCGAAGCTGCGCAGAATCAACGGATCGTCGTGCCATGAGGAGAAGCCCTTAGTGACTACACGTTGGAGCTCCGGCGGGGAATAGAGGGGGCTGCTACCACTATGCAAAACCTATTGCGTCTGCAATGAACATGCTCTGCATATATGTTATATGTTAAATTCACTTCGTATCCGTGTTTAGAATACTTTGTACGTATTTGATTGCGCTTGGCCTACTCTGTACCCGCGTTAGATTTACTATGGTTATACGTTGAATTTAATTTGCATCTGCCAAATTTTCTTTGTAGTTTTATCAAACTTACTTTGAGGCCTACTCTGTACCCGCGTTAGAGTTACTCTGTACGGACATTGAATTTAATTTTTATCTGTCTTTTTTTTTGTAGCTGCGTCAAATTCACTTTGTACCCATGTCAAATTCACTTAATATTACTTTGTTAGACCTACTCTGTAACTGTGGTAAACCTACTGTGTCTACGTAGAAACTACTCCGAATCAAAGTTGAACCTACTCTTAATCTACGCTGCACCTACTTCGCCACTCTTCAACCGCCCTACGGGGGAATCGGCATTAACTTGGCGTTGGGACTCCGGTGGAAAATGAAAGCAACTACTACAACGCGTATTAATGCGTGTTGCGCTGATAACATCTTTTGAAATCCGAATTTTAATGGGAGAGGAGTGAGTTCGCTTCTAGGTGCCGAGTCAGTCGGGCATTCACAATTTCCTCCAGAACTTCCGCCACCCACGAGGTGAGAGCTAGAGGGCGGTAGCTGGTCAATTCATCGGTAGGCTTACCAGGTTTTGGGTAAGACAGAACCACGCTTCCCTCTCCACCGATCGGGATAGGAGTGGGTAGACCAGCCAGAGTTGTAAATAAGACACAAATAGGAGAGTGCAGAGGGATATAGGTGCCGGAGCATCTCGTAGGAGATTTGATCTTCGCCAGGAGCAGAAGGGTTTGAGGTGCGAATTGCACCAAGGATTTCGCGTACCGTTCACTATAAGGTATAAGGAAGTTTATGGTGAAGTCCAGATCATTTTGTTCCATTGGGGTGGATGGATGCTTATTCATTTTATAGATCATTAACACTTTATTTTAGTATTTTATTATTTCTTCTTGCTTGTGCTCTATTATTTTTCTCTGCCCTTTTTTCATGGTGATAAATTTTGAATTTTATCATTATTATTATATGTATCGAGGTTGGTTGAGAGGAGGTGACCCAGGGAGAGGAGGTACTCGTGGGATCCGCGGGACTCGAGGACCCGGGGTTTCGGGAACCCGGGGGACTTGGGAGACCAGGTGGATTTGGGGTGGTCCACTTGGATCTTTCTGGGGCCTTTTGGGACTCCCTTGAGACCCTTTGGGAGCCTTTTGAGAAACTGTGGGACCCTAAAGAGGCCCCTCTGAATT
>SDVV010027543.1:0-12089 GCA_016164225.1 Gammarus roeselii | reverse complement strand
CTGTCTTCATTGTTTTGTTTTCTTTGGACCTATTGAGCGCATTCCGATCAGCGTCCTGCTGCAGTACTTGTACAGTGCTGTTCATTTTGATTGCTGGCTCGCTGAGGTGTACTGCCTCCCATGCCTGTGTGCCCTGTTGGCGGGGCTGTTAGGGCTGTGGGGGGCTGCAAAGGTGAGATACAAAGGTGAGTCAACAACTTCACACAACTGTCAGCAACACCAACAAAGCCACAACATCACATCAAATTGAGTCTAGCAAAACTCATACAACACTGCTCCCAATTCCTCCGCCAGGGCCCTCTTGAAGCCGCGAAGTGAATCACACTGCACCACATCAGCGGGCAGCCGGTTCCAAATCTGCACATAGCAAGAATAAAAGAATCTGTGTTTATAGTCCGTCTGACAGCGAGGAACCACCAGCTTGAAAGAATGCCCACGTGTGCCAAAATCCGGAGCTCTCTCAAACAGAGCTGACAAACCTGAATCAACAGAACAATGAGAAATCTTCCAACGCTTCACAAGATCAGAAAGCAACAGCCTCCCCCTCACAGAAAACAACTGCATTGCTTTGAGCCGCTCACCATGGTCCACTCCACCCAGCCCATCAATCTCCTTGGTCCACCTTCTCTGCACAGACTCCAACAGTCTCAGATCCCCCAAATATCCCACATTCCACACACATGAGCAGTAGTCCAAGATGGGTCTTATATGAGTAATAAACAAAGAGACCATGAAATCAACTCCTATTGACAGTGGAGCGGAACAGACTGGTCGCCCGAGTGGAAGCCTTTCTAACAACACTCCTCACGCCAAGATGGATTTGCAGCCTTGAGTCAACAAGCACTCCCAAGTCCCTGAAGGAATCGACAAGCTCAAGTACCACACCATTCAAATAATAAGCAGTTCTATCATCAATCTGCTCTAATTTAGGACGGCCCCTGTAAAAAAGAATACAGACACACTTGTCATTGTTCAACAAGAGATTCCATGACAACGACACAGACTGCACCAAATTCAGATCCTTCTGCAAGGAAGACCCACCCAGGCAAACTAATTATACATCGCAGGAGAAACTCAAATAAAGTTTGAAGTAGTCAACAAAGGCCTTTCACTCACAAGCCACACCTGCTGCAACATGATTGACATATAGCAGGAACAAGAGCAGACCCAGCACAGAACCCTGGGGCACACCACTTGTTACCTCTTGGAAGTCACTGACAACTCCCCCCACAGAAACACACATTCGCCTCCCTATCAGAAAATTACAAAACCAATCTAACAGTCCTTTCGGAATATCCACACATCTCAGTTTGTCCAACAAAACCGAGTGACTGACCACATGGAACGCTTCAGAGAAATCCAGAAAGAACACATCAACAACCATTCCTCCATCAACCCAATCAGCAACCTCACCATAAGTAAGCAAAAGTTGGTCTTCAGTGCTCCTTCCCACCCTGAAACCAAATGGACCCTCAGACAAAATGCCAGAATCTTCCAGAAAAGACACCAACTGGGACACAATAACCCACTTCAACACCTTACAGCAAACAGAAGTAAGACTCACAGGTCGGTAATTGAGAGGGTTACTTCTTGAACCAGACTTGAATTTAGGAACAACATGAGATTCTTTCCAGGCCTCCGGTAAAATTCCCAGGTCCAATGATTTTGCAAAAATCAGAGACAAGGCCAATGACAGCTGCCAAGAACATGACTTCAAAACACCAGGGTGAATGCCATCAGGTCCCAAGGCAGAAGATGAGTCTAAACCACCCAGAACCTGGGAAACTAACAGTATAGTCAAACAAATCCCATTGAATTTTCCAGGAAAAAACTGATGTGGGGAAGGGCCGGCAAGATCAGCATCCACAAAAACAGACAAAAAAAGAGTCTCACTGACCAGCAACAACCTCACCAGATGGAAGCTTCACAGGACTAACAGAAGGACAGCCCTTCTTTCTTCCTCTGATATAGGAGTGAAACATCTTGGGAGTAACAAAGAAGTTGTCAGCTAATTTCTGCTCATACAGACACTGGCTGTAGCGTGGAAAATTTCTGTACTCAAAATTAGGCCCACTAAATCTTTGCAAGGACGCCAACACCTCCTCACGCTGCCTACCAAGCTCCCCCCTCAAAAACTTATACTGTGCCCAAGCCTTAGATCTACTGGTCATCAGCTCCCCAGGAGGGCCCGGCAACCAGCTTGGTCGTGGAGCAGAGTCTCAAGTGGGAACAAACTTGTCCACAAGTGAATAGACAATTGTCTGAAACAAACTATAATTCTCCTCCACAGTGCCATACAGAAACTCGTAATGCCAGTCAACACCCTCTAAAACCTCTCTCATGCTCCTGTAATCACCAGGAGACCACATTACTGATTTCAAACCAGGATCCCCTGCAACATCATTCATCTGAAAGATATACTCCACCAAGACAGGGGCATGGTATCACCCCGGAAGAGGAGGCAAAACCGCCACAGAAGACACCCGATCCTCCTCCTAAATCTACACTAGATCAAGAATGCTACCCAAATCAACAAAAGTATTTTTTCCTCACCCACTGTGTGAGTCCAAAAAGTACAAAACAATCAAGAAACTGGGAATCAACGGGAGGGATATAATTATTAAAAACATCTGCAGACCAATTTAATGAAGGCAAGTTAAAATCCCCAAGAACAACAACCTCTCTGCCAACACAAACTCCATCAAGAATTCAAACAGTTTAGCATTCTCCTCAGCTGAGTAGGAGGAAGAGCAGTATGCCACCACAATCAGAACATCATAATCAAGGAGGGAAATGGCAGCAACATCAGGTAAAGTCACCTCAATTGGCACAAACTTCATATTGTTAGCAACATACAGACTCCATGCTTCTTCACTTCCCCCACCACATCACCCTTCACCAGCTGAAACCCTGGCAAATCAACAAAGGATGAGGACATGGAAGAAGTCAACCATGACTTGCACACCCCCACTAACTGCAAATCCCACCGCTGCACCATATGACCAACAAAAAGGACCTTATTCATCAGAGAATTCAAATTGACACAGCACAACCTCAGACAGGAGAAATCTATCTGCAAAGACAGACTAGCTAGTTTAAAGCACTGCCTCCGCGGCCGCCCGGGATGCCATGGGTACCAGTCAAAGCTCCACGACGACCACCACCACCACCAGAGCCACGACCGCCCCCAGCACCACCACCACCACGGCTTCCAACCTTACCCCGGCGCCGGCCGCACCGCGCATTCCGGCATCACCGCGAACGCCAGCACCACTGCGGCCGCCAGCACCACCGCGGCCGCCAGCACCACCGCGGCCGCCAGCACCACCGCGGCCGCCAGCACCACCGCGGCCGCCAGTACCACCGCGGCCGCCAGTACCACCGCGGCCGCCAGCAACACCCCGACCGCCAGCAATACCCCGGCCGCCAGCAACACCCCGGCCGCCAGCATCCCCACTGCCCCCACCACCACCTCCCCAACCATCCGCACCTCCGCGGTCACCAGCACCGCCACGCCCACGCGCACCGCTCCCAGCACCACGACTCACCACCGCAGTCGCCCCAGGCGACCGTCACCGCCTCGATAATCACCAGTCAGTGCACAACCAGAGGAATCCTTGGAAACAACAACAGGCCCACCCCAACCAGCACTGGGATTAGCCCCCCGTCCCCCAGCAGCCGCCAAGAATTCACTTCTCTCCCCACTGTCACCCTCTGATGCCTTAAGAGCATGCCTCCGAGACAGCAACTCTCCTCTTTGCCTGTAGGTAAGGTCTTTCTGAATGTAAAGACTCCAAAAACCATCCAAGCTCTTCAGCCTAGGGGGGTGTAAGAGCAGGTTGTGCCTGGAATCATCATTGGTCACCTTTGCTCTGAACAGACCTGAAGTGCCGATCCTGACCAAGTCAGTCAGAACAACATTGACACCCAAGACATGGCACACATCATGAAACTTTGCTTCCCCCAGCTCAATGGTCTCACACCTAAAACCTCTAAGCATAACTGAGCACTTCCTTTTCTCCTTCTCATTCAGCTCCCTCACTTCCTCAAAGACATCCGCCATAAACAGCCCAACTCCAGAGGAACCATCAGTGGCACGGCCTTCCAAATGGCCAGTCTGTTTACTTTCCTGAGCAGACTCACAACTGCCTCCACTCCTCACATCCGCCATCACATCTCTAACCTGCCCCACCAATGCTCCAACCGCCACCAGCAATTGAGAAAATGACTCCTGAAGATGGTTGACAGTCTCCGAATTATCTCCGCAGCCTTGACAGGGGCAACAGATATGCCTTACAGCACCCAACAAATCTGATAGAACAGCATCAATCAATCTCCCTTCAAAACCCAAACACATGGTCTTTTAGTGGAAGCCTTCGACAAACACCACAAAAAAACAGGCTGACCACTCAGCCTGGTATGGCAAAAGCCACACGCCAAACCAGCGCCCGCTACAGCAGCCCAGCTGTCCACAAGACCACCAGCACGCCCAGCACTCTGCCCCCCACAACCCCGCACACTTATGTCAGCAGAGCCACCAGTCATCGCAGCCAACCGCAAAGGCAAGGACAGCAGATTCACAGCAAACGCAGGCGGGGACATCAGCAAGCAGCGTCGCTCAGAAGCACCAGCATCCACAGGGGTAGTCTACACCGAAAAAGCCGCACCACATCAAAGAGTGCCCACCTCCCCCCCCTCCCCCCGACTTGCCCTTCTCTGCACCTCCAAGGCCAAAATTTCTCCCCTACTGAAATCCTCCAGTGCTTGAATCACAGACTCCACTGAGCTTGTGCTGGAAGCATCACCATCCCCACATGGCTCTGCCACCACCCAAACCACCACCGGAACCCACACTCCCCGCATCGGTCTCTTCAAGGCAACCTGAATCGAGCTCCACCCTTACTCACGACTCTTCCTCCATCCCACGTAGTGGACCTTAACTCTTCCATCATGGAGGTCAACCACCTTGACATTGTACATCTTTCCATCTTTTCTATCATGACACCTCAACAAGTCACCCTTCACAAAAACACTCCTCCCCCCAACCACCACACATCCCGCTCCAAGCATTGCACTCTGCAAAGCAAGTATCTTGCTAAGTAAAACTGATTGTCAAATTTTATTCATTTTCCATGAAACTCCACATTAAAAAGCTTTTGCACATTAAAATAGGTTTTAGCACAATAAAAAAAAGCTTCAATCCATTTCACCTCCTCTTGTCAGTAAAATGTTTCTTTCTCTTGACAGTAAAACCTCTCCTCTTGGCAGTGAAATGTTTCTTACTCTTGTCAGTAAAGATGTTTCTTCCTCTGGTCAATGTTTCTTCCTATCTACAGTAGCTATTCAGCACAGGGCGTATACAATAGCTAATTCAAATCAAAGTAATGCAGCTAATTCAAATGCAAAGTTTGAAACACTAAAACTATTCAAAACAAAAATACAGTAGCAGTAGCTATTCAGCACCGGGCGTATACAAACATTTTCGATTAGTATACGGCACGAGAACAAGCGATTTCCTACATTAGAACACTACATTAGAACATGTGTATTTGACCTGTTCCCCAACTTCCTCATCACCTTGCTTTAATTCAAACAATGTCCTTATTGATCCAATTCCTCCGAGTTACTCCAGCAATTCCTCTCAAACATTTAATCGGGAAATCGTTCTACCGTATTTGTTCTTCCACTTTGCCCCCCACATATTCTTGTCTCAGCCCTAAAGAGCAACATTTTCTCAACTGCATCCTCTTTGCTTTCATCATAATGACCTACAATTCATTACACATCTCAAAGCACCAAATACTTTACACCCTTTCATCACTCTAGATTTCACCTTAGCCTCATTAGTCCAGGCTTTTCCACATGGGAGCCTAAATACCTAAAGTACAGAACTTTCTCTTACAACGTTCCATTTAGGGAGACATGGGGTGCACTTGCACAATTATCCTTGGGAGCATTCAACTAATATACTCCTACCGACGTGATATTGTAGTGGTGAGACATCACACTACATTCACACTGTCAACCCAAATTAGTACTGTTTACACATTCCTGTAGGTATTGGTTATCAAGAAGTGTAAATTTTATGACATATAATTTTTATATTTGACCTATTGCAGATATCGGTGCATAAAAATGCCCATACACAAAATTAAACTACTCCAAAGTTGTAGGTACATAAGGCATTCAAAAACAAACATATGACACTTAAGAATTATTTCAATGAATGATTCAGGAACTACAATTTATGTTATGATCAGCCTCCGCTAGCACATATATTTGGAAACATTGCTAACCAAACATTACAACAAAGAGCTGCGTTGTGTATGCCCGAGACACTGTAGGTCTTAGGCCTGTTAACCTAGCTCAAGTTACACAAAGAAATCAGTGCCTTGCAGATTTTTTGGTTCCCCTCCAAAAGTAGGTGGTTTCCCCACATAGATTACAAGACGAGTGGAGGGTCATGTGGGCATCCTGTAAAACTTGACGAGTCAGCATTGTATGGACTAGATCCAATAACAAAGAGGGGCTGTGTTTCACACTGTTGAGCTCAGGGTTATCGTATATTGTAAACAGAAAGATGGGAGGAGCCTGTAAATTAGTTAACTGCCTAAGTTTATTGTATGCCAATAAGGCCAAGGCTTTAAGACACCACACCTATTTGGGGGAGGCCCAATAGGTGAGGGGTTCCCTTAATGGAGGATCGCTTCATGCACATAAACAAGGCCCTCCCATATTATTTCAGGGTGCAGATCTAAAGTGTAGATCACATCTCTTTCCATTAGCTGAGGCTTCGGGTGGAGGTGAGACTGATTTAGGACAGCAACCAACTCTCAGCATCTCATTTTTAGATGTGTCTGATTTGAGCCCTTCAGCATTAATTTGTTTGTAGAATGACAATTTTTGCTATATAGCTATACTAGTATACGTTCATACTTAGAGGCCTGTAATAATTACTCAGTTCTTATTTCCTGTGTTGAGTATCTCCTTACAGGGTGGGCGCTTTGCTTATAGCTTTCGGCTTTCTATTCTTCGTTTTACGCTTTACACTTACTACACCTCATTTTGCTGTTCATTTACACTTTTTAATCATTGTGTCTGTTTATATTACAATCAGTGTTTAGTGCTCTATTAAGAGTCAAACTGTTGACATGTTACTTTGTTATAATTCAAAACAATATTATAAAACAACTCGTTTAATCATTTGTACCTTGCGTTCTCACCTGATTATAACAACCTAAATAAAAGTATATAACATATAGCTACACAGCCATGTGACACTCTCAAACCTGACAAATAATTGAAAATTCTTCAGCAAAATGATCCAGCAACTATGTTGATAGCCCACTACAGGAACGGCCTATGTAGCAGACCTATGCAAAACAATTCGGTTGATAGCTTTGCAGGAGACGTGGCTTCATCTCTGGCAAATTAATTTACAGTCATCTCTGGGAGAAAAGATAGCTTCATTCTCAATTTCCTCTATCGATGAGACAAGGGAAATCAGGGTGGGAGATCACATGGGGGGGTTGACATTCATTTGGCAACAATCTCTGAGTCAACATATAAAATTTAGGCAAAACGATTTCAACTGGAAAATACACAGAACATTGCCTAAATTCAATATCAGGCTAGCACCAAGCAGTGCCGAAAGCACACTAAGGCTGCAAATTGAGTTATAAAACAAACCTTCCACACTATTCCTATAAACAGTATTTAAGATACTTGAGGCAGCAAGGTTCTTCAACACGCCCCAGTGGCATAATTCAGGAAGCTTGCACATAGTGCCTCCATGGTCATCAGCCCTATTATAACTTGCTGCAAGAAAGCATAATATTCTAATTCATAAATATACTTGCAAGCATGACTGATGAGTTAAATTCATCGGTCGACCCCAACCAAGTCCTTTCACCTAGAGCCTTGCCTGATTAAATGGAACAGTATATGAAAACCATAGCCGAGAGCATTCAGACAAACACCACCTCATTCAAAACACTAGCAAATGCATCAGCTCCTAAAATTAAAAATTGTAATGCAGGCATCCAGCCCCCTCTTGCTGTCCAAACAACCTAGAAAGCCTTGGATCCTCCAAGAGATAGTGTTACTGGGTTTAAACACTTATTGATGCAGAGTTAAGCTCTGGCAAAGCTGACCTGCGTGAGTCCTTGCTACTCACTAGGAGAAACTCTAAGCCTAAGCATTCCTGAAGAATGAGGGTTAGGTCATTTAATGTGTTAATTTATACCTTGATGGACATGATGGTCACACATAAATGCACCAGACGCCGGTAGATTATCAATAATTTTTCTGTGTTGGCACTGAAGAATTTTTGTTGTATCACTTTGTATTCAAACTATGGTATAGAAAACTTATATACATTTACAAATGCATTCACACAAATCTCAGTTTCTATATGCCACTCCTAATTTGGTGATGTTAATGTTGGAGATGAGCACCATAGTCCAATCCAATTGCTGTGAGTCATCAGAGCCAGTGCAAAAGCCCTGTTTGGTATTTAAAGAAGCCTCCTCAAGCCTTTGTAGCTGCAAAAGAGGATCAATGAGTGCCCAACAGCCCTAGTGGCAATAATGGAGGCTCTATTTCATATAAGCTGACCAACACCAGTGGGTGAAAACAAGGATTTATAGTCATGAGGAGTTCTCTGTCTTGAGCTAACTAGAGTGGGCCATGAGTGTTGACTCAATAGTATTTCAGGTATGACATGTTATTGGCAACTTACCTTCCACATATTGGAACCCCTGTTCTCATCTTGTTGATTAATCCCTCAATATTGCTGATATTGCTCTAAAGAAAGTTACAACAAACCAAGTACCAGTAACTGAACAACTGCTTGGACCTGTATGGCTAACTATAAAGTCTACTCCATGAATACCTCTTACAGCTTTCAAGGGTAATCTCATATCTGTTATCAAGAATCTCTCAATCCAAACTGATTTTGAGGCAAGGTTGCTGCTGCAATCTAAATGTGCAATGACTTACTTCCTTCTCATTCTCAATAAAAATATCAGGAAATCTAGTCAAAGAGTCTTATCTTAACTACAGCCAGCAATGTAAACAAAATGTGCTCAAGTTCACGCCTTCCTTTGGACCATCTCAAAGTGGACAAATTTATTGAGATTTCTAGGGCCAGGGCATCAACTGTGTCCAACCCTTCTGTGGTCGAAGCTGAGGTTGTGACCATGGCAGAGGTTGTGACCATGGCAGAGGTTGTGACCATGGCAGAGGTTGTGGCCACGGCAGAGGATGTGGCCATGGCAGAGGTTGTGGCCATGGCAGAGGTTGTGACCTCCTTCAACTTATACTTCACTCAGTCCTGGTACCTAGCCTAGCAGCATCAACTGGTACGTTGGGGATGAGAAAACAATATCGTAACCAATCTATTCGACAAACTGTTGCAGAAGATGACAAATACAACTGCATTATTAACCATTCAAAAGCTTACTAACGTTTCTGAATCCATGTTCCTCTGCTCAACCTTTGGCTTTAGTCTTGAAGTTTTCTTTTACATGAATTCAAGCAATCTCTTTTGCAGATATTCAGCCTGAAGTTTGTATCCAGATCTTTTACTATCATGAAAGCAGATTGACAGGATAAAATGAATATTTTTCTGTCCTCCATCAATAACCATGACAACACAATTTCTTTCAGAAGCGTGCATTGTAACACTCAACTAACTTGTTCCCTGAAGATTTCATGATACATGTAGATCTCAGATGCCCCTTTTTTCAGTATTCCAATACCATAGTCAAGTAGAAGAATTATGTGAAATCACAATTCTAGATACTAATTTATTATGCTCCTCTCTGATTTGTCTAGCTCCCACAAAATTGTTGATTTTGGTAATGTTTTGACCTTCAATCATTCACCTGTGATCTTGAGGAGTAAAAATGATCCTTCTACACTAAAAATAACTTATTAATATGCTACATCTTTCATATCTTGTTGCAATAACATGCCATGCATACTTGCCTACCCTCAATCTCCTTTCCTGTCATTGCTTTACACCCCAACCCAAACAATGTAATTCAGGACTATACATGAATTTTTCTAGAATGAACCTTTGCCAACTGTTAATGTGTAAGGACCTGTCAATTTGCACCCAGACATTTTTAGTCGGACCCTTGTGTCCTTTGCAAGATAGTATTCCTTCTTGTTTTTTATGTGAGTCTTAAAGCTCAATCTTTTACTATAGGTAAAAAGCTTACAGAAGTTTAGTTGTGACCATTCACTATTCTTAATCTCAAAGCAAAGGTATATGCCTCCTGGGGGGCATTGTAGCGGGACACTGCGTGCTGGATACAGATTGCAAGATACGGATACCGTGAAAATACACCTTGCAGGATACAGACACGGGCCTGACCAGGCAGCCGCCGTCTGCCCCAAGAACGCAGAGGTCAGCAGCCATTGTGTGTATAAACCGCGACCTGTTTGTCGGGAGAACTGGCGCATGTAAATGAAAAACTGCACAGCAAGCGTTCCTGCTGTGTCAACAGAGGACTGGCCAAGCGAGGAAGCCGCCACGAGTCTGGAGGCCTTCATGGTCTTAATCATGAACAGAAATGCTCCCGATTAGGTTAGGGTGTGACATTGTAGGCACGGTTGAGAGGCTGGCAAGGAGCCGTTTGGTTACGTGTAGAGAGGCTTGCGATCCCTTAGCAACCGATCATCAAGTGTTGAGCTGCAGGATGGTTTAAAACAGAGGTTACAAAATTGTAAGGTTATGTTTGAGTTTTCGTTAAGGCTGTTTGCCGTGTAAACGATAGGATGTTGGCCCTAAGCCTATTTCTTACTTGTATGTGTTATTAGTTAGTGCAACTGCGACATTGGATATAGACACGTGGCCGGGGAGTTATTCCCAAGCGAGTAGTGGGCGTTGACGTCACGTTTTAGACTATATGAGGCAGTGTCACCGAGTGAGAGGAGATTTTTTCTTTCACGCACACAATATGTGAAAGACACGTCGGTTTCACACGTCCTGCCGCCCGAAAAATTTGCTAAGCCCTTCGCTGCCATAGACGATTTTCAGTTACTATAGATATCTCAGAGTTCGACGACTAGTACAAAATTTCAAAATACATTTCCAGTGTTCGCGGTGTCATAGTTTTCAGTTACTATAGACATATCAGAGTTCGACGACTAGTACAAGATTTCAAAAGACATTTCCAGTGTTCGCGGTGTCATAGTTTTCAGTTACTATAGACATCTCAGAGTTCGACGACTAGTACAAGATTTCAAGACATTTCCAGTGTTCGCGGTGTCATAGTTTTCAGTTACTATAGACATCTCAGAGTTCGAAGACTAGTACAAGATTTCAAAAAACATTTCCAGTGTTCGCGGTGTTATAGTTTTCAGTTCCTATAGACATCTCAGAGTTCGACGACTAGTACAAGATTTCAAAAGACATTTTCCATGTTTGCGGTGTCATTGTTTTCAGTTACTATAGACATCTCAGAGTCTGACGACTAGTACAAGATTTCAGATGACAATTCCTATTCTACAACGTGCATCAAAATTCAACGCTAAGGTGCCAGTCGGACGACAAATCCAGCCTCGCTGGACGTGCCTTGCTGGACGCAGGGAGCTCCTTCACCGAGCCGAGGGCCTAGAACACTGGTCACCGACTGGGGGAGCGTTACTTGGTCACTATTTCTCCATCTACGAGGGGTAACTCGTTACTATACACTGTCTGTTGTTCAGAGGATTAGCGCCAGTTGAAATTTGGAGAGCGATATATTTTAAATGATTTTCGCATGTTAAACTAAGATGGCGACCGTGTCACGTGACAGTGTGAAGATTTAACGATATGTATTTAACCTATTTAAATGTGGTTCCTTTTTACTGTTGGTGTTTTCCTACTTACGCACATTAGTGTGCATATATATTATAATGGTGGTACCCTTGCGCACCGTGGTGCATAATATAGATAGGCTGTGTCATTTGTGTGTGGGTAGTAATCTGAAGCCAGTCTCAGGGCTTCTCTTGATTATAATAAAATAGAGTTTTTGCCGGTTTGTCCAGTGTTTAAATTCCCCACGCGTAGAAGCACCAGCGTATGGAAAGTTAGCGGT